>CAJFCZ010000103.1:0-28672 GCA_904066245.1 Eimeria sp. OTU-Y
AAACAATATCCCCTCAAGCTCATCGAGCATAACATTTACGTCAAGGCAAGCAAGGGCTCTGGGCTGCAGGTTCAGGGTGGAGGTTTGAAATTCCTCGGCTTTTTGAGAACCCTTAGGTATTTTGTTCGTCAGCCTAGATACACATGTTTATGGTTCAGCGTCAATCCAGGCCTTGCTGTCATATCTTGGCGTTCAGGGCCGCCCTAATCCCATTCGGCACATAGCTCGTTACAGTCACCATGGACCGCTATTCTCCGACGTCGTCCCGCCTCTGCGCAAGAGTATTAAGAAGAATCAGGCCCTTGTCTTCGCCTCTGTAGCTCGTGGGTTTTAGGTCCTAGTCCTGACACTTCAAGGCTGCCGTTTCCCCCCCCCTGTGCAGCCTCAACATCACAAGTAGTAGCAACACCTTGTTCACCTTAGCAGGCAGCAGCCTAGACGACCTAGCCTGAAGTACACTTCCTATACGCTTCCGGGAGAGTCCCTTCTGTCCGTTTGCGTGAGGCGGCTTGGACGGCACATCTGCGTCTTCACTTAAGTGCAGCCCCTGCGGTTTCGGGTTTGTGAGCAGTGCGCGCCCCGCTACCAGTAGCCTGGGCAGAGAAGATGCTATTTGGAAAGACCTGGAAGGACTACATTGAAATGGTTAGTCGGTGGGGGTTTAGAGCTGTTGTCTTGTGCTTTGAAGTTTACGGCGTGGATCTTTGGCAGCGTTGCAGAGTTTCGGCGCCTGAGACGCTCATGTTTTGTTTATTCAGGGGCAGCATGCGCAAATGAACGAGTTCGTGTGCGTCTGGGCAACGAAAGAAGGAGCTATAGGGGCATCTGTCACAGGCGCCGTGCCCGTGAGGCCATTCACTTCGCTTCCCCAGTTTAGGAATGGCTCTGACCCTGAACAAGATTGGAAGGTCCGTACGTGGTAAACCCTAGAGTATCGCGGACTGGGGGCGGCAGGTTATTGCACACTGCACACTGGGAGTCCTTAACTCGCCTAACATGGCGGTAGCTAGTTACCTCGCTGCGTTTGGATGTGCGCTTGGAAGCAAAGTGGTTTGCGTGCGGGCCACTCCTGTCGTGTGAAACGACCTCACGACCTCTCGTGGGGTTTGCAAGTGGTGCTTAGTGCGGCTTTAGAAATTAGGGGTTTGTGCCTTGATACTCATATTCTAAGGCGTGAGCGGTGCATTAATGCAGGGAACAGTCCCTCAAGATCAAATTCCATTTGTGATGAACCCGAAGGACGGAATTATTGTCGCAGCGAATTCGATACTAGCAAACGACCCAAAGCGGATCTTCGGGGAGGTATTTGTCCCAGGGTAAGCACAAGCATTGCTAGAGGATTTGTCTAAGGTTTGTAAGTGAGTTTGTTCGAATCAAACCTTAGTACTGCATGGACCCTACGAAGTAACAGGCACGGGAACAGATCACAGCACGAGCAAATACTGGTGGTGGTTGGGGTTCAGATGTTCCGGTGTAGGGCCTGGTATTTGCGGTTGACTGGCGGTTTACAGGCATCGCGTTCGTCGTGCTCACCATTTGCTGAACGAATTGAAAAAAAAGAAGAAAATTGAAGTTGAGGATCTTGTCAAGATGCAGGTATTTTCGACTTGGTGCACGAACAGCCTTCCCTGACACCCCACGGTTGACCTCGTACTACTTCAATTGCTTTGTAGTTGGCTTTTTGAAAACACAGTTTCTCTGGAGTTCACTGCGTACAGCGTTTTTGAGTGGTAGTGCTTGGGGTGTGCTCTGGGCGAGTCTGCAGGAGGACCAGTTTAGCGAACACGGCTGCGAGTTTAGAGATTTCGTCCTCAAGGAGTTCCTCAACCGTTTTGACCTCAAGAATGACCAAGCTGAGGCAACAGCTCTCTGCGCAAAAGAGGGACTCACCCCTTACGTGGCTCGACTGTAAGACACACATTTAAGCGTGAAACCTGAGACTCATTTCTCGAAGACAGGCCCTTGCTTTCACCTATGCGTCGCCAGTGGTAGTTCGTATAGGAAGGTGCGGAGAGTTTGTAAGGCCTTAAATACCAGTTACAGGCTCTGGGGCTCTGTGTGATCAGGTTGAAGTCGGCAATGGAGTCTTGGGACTGTTCGATGAATGCCTCCTCATATGGGGCCTCAATTTACGAGGTCTGGCTTCAGATGATTCTACAGGAAGTATTCGCTGCGAACAACTGGACCGACGAGGCCCTGTTTTCCCTTGTCGGTGAGTAGGGATCAGGTGTTTAAGGTGTTTGATCCGGGCACGGGTGCAGTGGTGGGTGGCTGCTCGTCGTAGGGCGTAGTATCAGGATTAGGGATGTTAGGTTTCTGTCGCGACCTGTCTGCAGGGGGCTGGATGCATCCGACATGGTTGCCGCGCACTGAGGCCCTAAACCACTGGCGTATTAACTTGCTATCCGCGCTGAAGAGCAAGAGTACGCATTGACATAAATTAAGCCCTACCTAGGGTTTGCTTTTAATGTTCAGAGCTTAGGCATTCTGTTGGGGGCTGCAGTGGGACGCTTGTTGCAGTGGGACGCTTGCTAGTCCAGAGAGAGTTCGGTCTTTCAAGTCTGTGGCCGGCACGCAACTAAATTTAGCCAGTCGGGTCGGTAGCCGCTGCTCATGTGTTCGTGCACGTTAGCATGTTTCTGCTATGCTATTTGGACCAAAATCTGGCCTGAAGGCGACTCCTCCATTGCATCTATTCATCACATTGTACCTCAGGTTCGGATCTTCTTCCGGCCGATTATCCACTTACTCGTTTGTTTTGCAAGTCCTCCTATGAAACACTAATGTACCTAGTTGGTCGTCTGGGCCCCGACGTGAAGGAGTGGGATTGGGGGAAACTAAGGAGTCGCTTTATCGACCATCTTTTCGTTAGGGATGTACCCCTTCTCAGAAACCTCCTCGGCGTGGGACCGTTGAAGTGGGGGGGGAACTTCGGCACACTCAAGGCGCACCACTTCGAACCCCACAGTATGGCGACAATAGCAGTGGCATATCGGTGTTGCTAGCCCATTTCTCAGTACTGGAAGGGCGTAGGTTTGGGGGCTTACGAGTTGCGTTTCTTGTGTGAACTATGTCCGTTGCAGTTCTCAAGTCCAACGACCCGCTTAGTGGCAACTTCCATCGAGGAATCGACACAACTTCTCTCAGGGTGGTACGGTTCCCAGAATGACTATTGTGGGCATGTTGTTCTGCTCAGGGAGGGACTTTGGCGTTCCTTGGTCTTTGCCATTCAAGTCGTTCAAATGCATTCTTGTTGTCTCTTTGGAAGTATTCATCTGAGCACTGTAGTGGACTGGAATCATTACATTGGATTGATGTTGCAACGGACAGTACGTGTTTGTGCGTTGCAGATATTCGATTTGAACGATTGGGAGAATTCCCGTTGGGCATACTTCCCGGGTGTTTCAGGATGGGTCGGTAGCAAACACTTCGGAGACACTGCAGAGTTCCTTGAGGACGGAAAAGGTATAAATTCTATTCAGAGCGTCAAATTATAATCAAGGTCTTCTCTAGTTCACCGCTTGCCTTGTGTTCCGCTAGTGCAGGATTGCGGGTACTAACGTTTCCTTGCGTCTACCGCAGTACTTACTTCCTCACCCTTTTGGGTTGATGCACCAATTGTAAACACCATACTGTTCGTTTGCATTGTGCCTATCTGCGGTGAATGTGCAGAAAAACTATTTCCCATGCCGTGGGATGAGAAGAAGATTGAAGCGTCTCTTGTTACCAGGAAAATTCTATACCCGAAGCAGAACAAACAGCCTATGGAACACAGACAGCAGACTCAGCGGCAGCAGCAGCAGAAGCAGGAATTTTAAAGGTAGTCACTTCGCCTCTCATTAGAATCCGTAGAGGTTTTTATGGACTACGTATGAGGATTTTCTGCCTGTGCAGCAGGAGCTGCAGGGGCGAGCACACTTTCAAATAGGACAGCAGGAGCTGCACCACCAGAAGGCAGTAGCAGTGGTTGGCTCGGCAGTCGGAAGGCAGCTCCGTCAGTTCGAGACCCGCCATATGCGTTTGCTTCTGTGCAAAGCTCCACCATCGGCCGCTACGTTGCACATTCTGCTTGTCCTAGAGGGCTGGGTGTGTGGACACCCTGCAGAGCAAGTTGTTGCACGGATGCTCCGTAGAGTCACACCGAACAATTGCTTGTGGCAACCCGAGAGTAACTCAGGGCAACTGCAACAGCGGATTGCAGAATCGGCAGAGTGCTGCTGGCCCGCAAACGAATTGCCGGCTGCGTGGTGCGGTGCGGCTGCAACCTATTGCAGTAAAAGCAGCACGGCAATCTCCCCAGTGTCTGGTTCGTCTCAACAGGCAGGGCTAAGCGTACATGCGGGTACATCGCGAAGCCGAAGGCTTGTTTCTGCGTAGAAAGCGCTTACGCGCCCGCCTTCCAATTTTGATAAATCATTATCTGGGACCTCGCCTATTGATGCCCCTCAAGTTTAAAAGGGGGACTTAGGTGGTGCACGGTGCTGCGCCGTTGTTCAGTCTAAGGCTTTCTATACGGAAGCATATTTTCGAATAACACTGCGCTGGTTGTCAGTGGAGACACTGCCGGCAGAGCCGTGGCAGTTGGGAGGAACAGCAGTTCCCTTCCGCGCTTAGCGAATTAGATCCTTTTAAGTCGTTGTTAACTAGGGTAAGCGTAGGGCTGTTCTGCAGTGGTGAAGTGCAAATACGGCAACATCAGAAGTTCGCGAAATTCGGAGCCCAGTTCTGCGTACGTTTGAGGTGTTATTAGAAGGTGGATGCCCACTGCGGCTGTCGAAGGAGGTCGCTTGACGTGAATTGGCGCAAAGGAGATGTTCCTCGTAAAATTACCTTTTCGCTGCACATCATTTATATCGCCCTTGTATTTAAATTGGTACCAAACGTGCGATCTACAACGTGAATAAAGTCACGCAGGACTACGGAGTTCTTTGGGCAGGTTGAGACCAGAGTGGATTTAGCCAGTCGTAAGGAACCGAGGAAGAGATGAAGCAACTGTAAACCATTTACAAGACCTTAAAAGACGATTGAGGGACACTCGCGTTTAAGTCCTTTCCACCCGTTATTGCAGAAGGTAGACATCAGTAATGAATTTAGTCATATTATTCAGCATATATTAATGCGGATTGAATTGGCTTCAACGATCGATGTAATAAGATCAACGCCAAGGAACACGGTAATGAAGTACGAAAGAGATAGTTAATAAAGAGGAGACGACAACACGAACGGATTCGTTTGCAGAAAGTGTGCTGTAGAGGAGGAAGCCTCTGCGTGCTATTCATATAGCACCCAAGCTGTGTGCAAGGAGCGCCGTTCCCACAGGCTTTGGCACATGCAGTATCGTCTTGTCGTCTTGCGCTGCACACTCTGACAAAAAACTAGCGGTTCTTCTGCAATAACGCCTACTTTGCGTAGCGTTAGAAGCGCTTGCCTTGATGCTGGGCTGCGAACCATCTGGTTTTGCTCTCCTGGATCTCGTCAGGTCAACCTCAAATCGTACGCCCCCACACAAAGTGCCCCCAGAAAGCACGGCGGATGCGGGAGGAGCACGGTAATCTCGAGTGCATCGATGAGTAGGAGGCTACGCAGATCCCTTCATTCTGCATCATATTATTCCTCTGTCCGGTTGACCGCGCAGCGATTCGCACCGAAACACCGTGGATTACCACAGAAGCAACCGCACGGCGGCTCCGCAGTTACCTTGCTTTTTAATGCAGCCATTTGGTTGTTCCTAGTGGAGGGGCAAGCAGCTTCTATCCCCATAATGCACTAACCATCCATGAGGGGCCGGTGTTCGAACATAATGTGCTACGAGGTCACTTTTTGCAACGTCGGCATTACCAGAGAGCCTTAGGAGGCAACTGTCCCTTCTAGGGAAGCAGTTTACTCACATCAGTTGTGGCACGTGACGTGACTCATTAGTAGAGCCAGAACTCGCATTTGAGTCCCGCCGTGTACCCTTCCTCTTCTCCTTATGTTCCTTTCGTGCAAGCACCTTTCCCCCCAAAACGTCTGTGTTGTCCCGAGGGGAAGCACAGAAGAAATGACTCAGGAGGGGAGGCTCACAAGTCTACAGTGCTCATGAACGAATGTTTTTAAGTGTTGTTGTCCCATTTGAGCAACTATGGCGGAAGGACGTATTCGCATCATAATCAGCCCAAACCAGTTGGTGAGACGCGCGTAACGATTGAGGCGACGATGTCCTGGAGATATCTACAGAAAATACGATTGTGAGCAAACTTGGCTACGAAGCGCAGTTGACAATGAATGAATTTCCGTTTCAGGTATCACTAGTGTGAAGAGGAAAACCTACAGGATTACAGAAATACGTCGCCTCTAATGCTCTGCTTACTGTGCACGGGCAGTGTGCATCGGGCCGTTTACTCAGAAGCATTCCCTGCTTCTGAGTAAACAGTCCGATGCACACGTCCCTGTTCGATGGACATTGTATACGGGGGGGGGAAGCAACGTGCCTAGCGAAACTATTGCACACGCCTTGTTGCACTACGACGGTCATGCGAATGAATTGATATGAGACAGTATTTCTCCGAGCAACCTTTAGCAGGATCTAAGGAGTACGTGAACTTTAAAGAAAAAACCGGCTTAATGCTTGAAGAAACTGGAGATACCTTCTTAGCTCCATTGATTTCAAGACACAAGGGGCTTATCCTCAACGTCGGATTTGCTTGTCAACTACCCCTCACATCTTCCTCACTTGGAGCAGCATCTTAGATCTGGAGAAGCATGTAGGCAGAAGTGGAAGCATTGGCTCAGGAAACCCATATTTATCTTTCATGATAGCAGCAACTGAGAAACAGTACACGGCTTCGTGCACTGCGCAAGCAAAGATACCTCTTCGTAGAACTGCTGATACTGGGCTTGCCCCTTTGCAGGTGTGCGTATGGTGGATATACTGCGAAACAGCCGTACAGCGTAATGCAGTAGTTAAGCTAGGAAACATGCCTCGGCAGCTCTGCAGTTCTCATCGCATCAAATGACACCACTTGAAATAAATACTTGGGATGGTTTTGTTGCAGCTGAACAGCAGTTTCTGGTTATTCGAATCTGTCATCATAACTGTGGCTAAAAGGTGTTGCAAAGACGATCGATTGCCACTTCCGTAGGAGCGGCCCAGCTCATCGAGCGCACCCTTAGTAACTTTTGTGCACATCTGAGCCGCATCGTAGAGCTCCATAACCGCCACCGGGCATGCAGAACCTGAACAAGCACCCATATGGAAGCAAAACCGACAAACAGCGAAACCTTAGTTGCAGCAAAAGCTAATATGTCTGATACTCTTGGAAAACGGGGCCTTCAGCAGCAGCAAAGCCCTACAAAAGAGCGATTCAACACAGTCAAACGTGCAGTACTGATTTCGTGTCATTCGGAGACTGTTTAGTTGAACGTGGAAAATGTAGGCTCGGCATTAGCAAGACTCATGACAAGACACCAAAGCAAGGGATACCTGAAGGGTAGATGCATTCAGCTGAATGAGCTCCTGCAATTCGTTCTTGCCGACGAGAGCTACTGCGCGATGCAGAAGAGATAGAAGAACCAGCGCCTCATCAATACCTAGCCTTCCTTGTATGGCTCGCAGCTGCAGCAGTGTCAACAGCTACCACATTCAGGGATGTGTAGCACGGGGTGCGTATATACAGTGCTAGAAAGTGGTCATGTTGCGAAGGCGCGGATGTAGGAAGGGTGAGGCCAGAAAGGACTGACCAAGTCATTCGTCTTAATGAGGAGGATGAGTTCTTGAGGAATCTCCTGCAGGACGCTAGTGATTCGAGTGAAGTATTCGGGGAACGACCTTCGCAGCATTTCTGCCTCTCTGTCCACAAACAGCAACAATGGGCAGACAGTGATGCTATAGTAAAAGATAACTCTCGAACACATACGAGCTTTCCCTACGAGTAGCTGTCGGGAGGTGGTTCTTACTCGGGAGACTTTCGCGACAGTTGCAACCCTGAGTTGATGCTGGGAACACAACAACGCACATCGAGAAAAACACAATCCTCTGGTGGAGCCACGGTTCAATGCTACAAGTAACATATTGATTCACACCGCACCTGTCTTCGCTCCTCAGGCTGAGAATAACGGCGAGCAACCCAGCAAATTCGCCCACGCCAAACTCGTTTGCACATGCAGTCACAGTTGCAATGTCTCCCCGCTGCATGGCCAGCCACAAGCTGGCGTAGGTATACCTAAATTGCTCGGTGAGTGAACAGTATAGGCCGTGGTCCAAAAGACTGAGACGCAGCCGCGCCTTTGTCTTCCCTAACTTCTGTGGCAGCACCTGGCTGTTCAAGGCCTTCCCCCCGTTGAGAGATGACAAAACGACAGGTGTACGCCACCACAGATTCGGTTGCTGAGAGTCATTGTCTGGGTACAGGCTCTTGTCTAGATAGACAATGACGTTCCCGGGGTGCGGGTCTGCGTGTACAAATCCAAGGTCGAAGATAAGCCGCCCGTAGAGTTCTGACAACGCTTCAGAGACCGCTAGAGGGTGAATTCCTGCGGCGGAAAGAGAGCAAGAGCCACTATCTTCAAAACTGCCATTCCATAGACAAACGAACCTCCTGGACATCAAAACTCCAAGCTCCCCACGCAGCTTTAGCCTACCTTGAGAAAGGATTCCTGGCAAATCGTCCACTGGAACCCCTTTACAGCGTTCCATGACGAGAACTCTGGCGGTAGTCAACTGATCGTAGACCCGGGGTACGTACAGCTCTATCTCATACTCATTGAGGCAGTGCGGATTATCATCCTGTCTGCGGAAAGTTGAAATGGCTGCGGAAGCCAAGTGCTGCTGCGGGGCACTAGCGTGTGCCATTTCATTTTTACCACGCGAAACGTTTCCGGCAGCACATTTCACGCCTGTTGGTTGCGTTGCTAGCGCTCCTGCCACTTCAGAGGCGTTGTCTCCAAAATGTGAGTGGGGATTAGAAAGCCAAAACCACGAAGCTGCTTTTGCTGAGAGCCGGATGAGGATCGAACGCAGTAATGAGGGTTCCGGCAGCACGAAGCGAAAAGTGGAGCATCCCTCTTGCAACAGCTCGCGGCATCTGTTGGCGTTTTCCGCTTCCTTTCTGAAGTCCAGTTCCGCAGGGAGATTTTCCCGGAGCAGATCTACGAGCCACTCAAGCCTGCATGCAGAAGGGATGGTGGACAGTTCACTGGCTTGCAAAGGGAAAATCCTGTAGTTCGACTTGACTGCAGAGGCAACAGAAGGAAAAGTGGGGCAGCTGGGACACTGCGTGGCAGAAGTCCCATATTACACCGAAACCCGCGCCACTCCACCACCACCATATTTTCTCTCTCAGCTAAAACTTTAAATCGTTGCATCTTATTTCACTGCTGTGCAGCACAATTTAGGCGGTGTCCGATATGTCAGCACAAAACAAGGGGGGCAAAAGCCTGCGTGCGCACTGCATCTACGCGCAAGATGGCAGAGGCGCCAACGAAGGAAGAAAATGTGTCTTGAGAAATAGCGTAAGTATACTCCGGTCGCCAATTAAATAGCTATGCGCATTTACTGTTGCTACTGTCGTGGGTGCGTCACCTGACATCCGGGAATATTCTAGCAGCAACTGCCGTCAGGAGTTCAACAACTCTTGTGTCCGTCTCTGCAAGCTCCCGCACGTCGGCATGTTGCACTTTGACAGCAACGGGTTGCCCATTCGCCAGAACAGCGAAATGCACTTGCGCTAGTGATGCTGCAATGGAGGACAAACACAGCATCGAATATGCACTCGATGGTGCTGTCGCTAGTCCCGTAGAGATGAAGCAGAGGAGCTGGAACTAAGTCCCTTTAGAACTTTTGCCAATATTTCTTACAAACAAGGGGATGCAGAAGGGGGAACTAGTGTAAGGAGGGCTAAAGTCACGCTTTAACCGCCATGCAGGAGAAGAGACAGTCGAAGACTCAAGAAACTGCGACATGAAAACTCCTCTCAGCACGGAGTGCGCCATGTAGCCACAACCGGGATTCAAGACAACAATGAGGAAGGAAAGCCAAAGAAAGGGACGCTATTTGACTCAAGCGACAGTCGTCCTGTACTGCAGTTATACCTACCCACGCCAACTGGCGTCTCCTCAAACTCTTGAAATACTTCATCCAGCCTATCAATACGCAGTTCTTGCTTGAGAACTGCCTCCACTTGTTCCATGGGAGACGGGGGGAGATTGCATTGCAGCTGCTGCAGCTGCTGGGTATATTCTATGGGCAACAGATAGTCCATAGCACTCGCGTGTTGCCCAAGTTTGACGTATACCCCTCTGTTTCTTTCAGCCAGCCGTACGAGACGCCGTGCACTACGCCGATGGCAACCGCTGATGTCCCACCAACCTGAACAGACTTAAGAAAACATCTACATTTCACCACCTCAGCAGGAACCAAAAGGCTCGAATGCATGTTGTAGCATACGCGCATATAGTGACTACTTCGGGCGCAAACTCTGTCGACGAGCCCGCACCCTACGGGCGGTACGCTAAAACCTCTGAGCAATATCGGGACACTTCATTATGTTTGGCAAGGTATTGGCATATCAACAGTCGCCAAGGCTGCCGATGGTTGAGATAGGAAGCAATATGACTTGTCCATTGGCACTCTGTGGGCACAAACGCTTACCCAGCAACTTGTAGTCAATGCTGAGCGCGGCGAGGGTAGCAGCAGCGTTCGCGCATCGTAGCACTGTCCAGCTGCGAGACCTTTCAGGGATCATCAATTGAATTCCCCATCCAATGAATCCCACAGCAGTGAGAGCAACACCAGCAGCACAGCAACCCCTACCCAGTGTGATCAATGACGAGAGCGCCCTGCGGTGCTGACTGGATCTGTGAGGTATCTTGAAACGCCCAAGAGCATATCTCACGTAGCTGCCTTCGTCTCTCCCCCTTATCTCTCTACTGTTTCCAGGACTGCTGTTCCCTATGCCGGCACCCACATGATATACCCGTGAGAAGCAAGTGAACACACTGTGCATCGCTCCATGGGTTTGAGAGAGAAGCCCCAACATCTTACCGCCACACCAGTGAGGAATCTCTCGCGTACGGAGGGAACCTCAAGGAAAGAACTACACCAGCATACAGTGGTGCTGGGTAGGTCCGGCACCAGCCATGAGCTAGGCGCCGGGAAAAAACCTATTTAACATGAGCGCGTGCGTTTCCAGAACACGACATGTGGCGTCGGCCTCTGCTGCCCCACCACTGACCCTAGTTGTTCAGATAGTGAGAAGCCAGACACGCAGTTTCGGTTGATGGAGGGTACTCGAAGTTGCGAGGCTTTTTGTGCTGCAGAAGGACCTGTTTCTCGCGGGCACGTGCCAGCAAGAATCCATAAGGCTGGGAAGACCGCCTGTCTGATGAAAACTCAGGCTCCTATAAAGGCTTTTAGGCGCTCAGGAGTCAGATGGGGAAATTTATGGCTCATTGGAAAAGCGCGAGGGTAAGGTTGCCACGAATCCAGAGGCGCCTGGCAATCGCTTAAGTCCATGGCAGCAACACCGATTGGCGGCGACGATTCACAAGAAGGCTACCACTATATTTGTTTGTCTTCCGACTAGTGTCGTTCACCTTTTTGTGTCTCTTTAGAATATGCAGAATGCAGGAATCGGCGAGCTGTTGAATCCCTTCCTTCGGGCTTGGGCCCCCTGGTTTTGCTAAGGGGCCCCACTGGATCCGCATCCTCGTGAACCCTTAGCGTTTAAGTTCTACAACGCAATATTCACCTCCTCCTTGTTTGTAACGTTTTGCCCTACATTTTCCTCCTACTAGTGTTTCCTCTACTGAAATACCTTCTGGCGATTTTGTTCCTGTGCCGGATCGGTCCCTGCAGATCCATTGATACCAGATCCATCACTGGAATGCACATTGGCCCATGGAAGTCATCATATGCCTACTTGTGAAGGTCCAAGGGTTGTAAGAGCAGCTTCGAATCCCGTGTGATGTGCATCACCCAGCCGCCCCCTTTCGTCCGGGCTTCCTTCGGATTCGGTGGCATTTCAGAACAAGCCTTCCTGATGCACGGGGAAGTCTTCTCCTTGCTTTCCCCAGTCTTCTCCCTCACTAGGCGTATTTTATGGCTGGTACACTGCTCCTCTTAAGAGCAAGCTACTAGCCGACAAATGTTCTTCCAAAGGGATGGCACGGGTCCGCGCAAGGCCTCTCAGCTGCCGGAGGCCCGTTTCTCCCTGCGTACAGGAGACGGGTACTCTATTCTGCACCTTTTCTGCAACGCCCTGAGTCGTCACCCCTTCAACCAGCAGGTCGGCTCGCGTATGTGCGCGTTGTATTGGCACAGGTGCAAGAACTGACGAGCCCGTACAGTTAACTGCTTCCTCTTTAACGCAGTCTGGGGCGCCTGCGTGAAGCAGAGGCCCCCGTTCCGCCTTCAACATTACACGCGCACTTCCTCAAACTATTCTACCACTTTGCTGTCCATAAATGTTTCATAATCTAGGACACTCACAGATGGCAATCTTAGGGTGGCTCTGATTCTACAAATGCTTGCTGCGCAGGTATTTATCGTTGCTTCGGACGGACAACGTGGGCCCGTAACGCAAAATACTACATTTTTTCTCAAATCAGTTCTCGCCGAGGTGTGCCAACAGCTATTTGCATGGCTAATAAGTATAGCTAGCCAGTCATATATATATATGGTTGCTTGGCGTTTCGATCGTCGAGCCTGCATGCTGCCTGGGGTTCACAGGTGGCCAAGAAGAGCTGTTGCTTCTGCATGAGAAATGTCTCTCTAGATGCGTTTCTTCATCTCCCATTGCAACAGCTGGTGCTGGAGAGGTGGAAGGGATCGGTTCTTACCTGGAGAGGACCTGGGGGCTCAGTTCCTTGTTGTGGAGCGCCGACAGCAGATGCGGCGAAGGCATCATGCCCTGTGATAGGGGATACTGGAGGAGATATGAATGTGGCCTCTTTGCATAGTAACGGCGTCATGATTCTAAAGGTATGCCTACCTCCGCTACTTTGAGGGGAGCAGCAGTGGGCAAGGGGCGTGCGCGTGCTCAGTCAGCAGTAGCCGAGCCTGAAGGCTTCGGATGCCTGCTGTATTAGCCCCATTTTCAGTAACTTGCAATTCTTGCCAGCAGTGCGCTTAGTTGTTGCGGAGTTAGTGCGGCGTAGGCTTCGCAAAGCACCATGCGTTTACATGCTGGTGCTTGCCGCGGATATTTTGCTCGGTGTTGTACTCCACCGTGATGTCATTGATGTCTAGTGGCATGCTTAATGGCTTCAGTTCACTCCCTGACAACGTCGTAGTTTAAGCCTCACTTCGTATTCGCTTTTCTTGAGGAACGCTGAGGCGCTGATGCATTTCTTGGACATCACCCTTGCCTTGATTGCTTGGCTGTCATGTTTTCGTGCGAGCTCAGTTGGACCGCTTAACGGCGCAGGTATTAGGACTTGACACATGGATACGACTACCTCACTTTATGCGGAAATGTACGGCCATTTTGCTTCGTCAGACCCAACTTCTGCCATGAGTATTGTTGTATTTCGTTGCTTACTAAAGATGCGAGAATAACTAACTCGGTGAGCATTTATGCCCAACCCTTGCATTCGTTTTTCCTCCGGCTTGAGTGCTGGTGCAGCTCTGCCCCCTGGAACTCGCTACTTGAAAATAGACGTGCGACACCCGGCAGTCGTGCGCCATCAGAAGGCGGCCAACGAGAACAGGCAAAAACAGCACATGCAAGGCGTACAACGAGAACAGGGAAACTCAATAGGACGCCCGCCTTCTCGCCTCTACGAGCAGCTTCAGCGAAGCCTCAGCTCACTCGAGCCTGTTGACCTCCTTTGCAGTACTTCACGTAAGCCTTGGATCTCTGATGCAATTGGAGACGAAGCAACTAGTGTACTGTTTTGAGATTTCAGGGATTGTAGTGCTTGCTTTTATGGTCTTACTCAACAATACGTTTGAAATGGTACATATTTGGACTCGTGTACCTAGAACATTCGGTCTCAATGCCTTCCATCGCTGCCCTTAGCAATGCTTTTGTCTGCCTCACGCGGTGATGCGTTCGCAGCACCTGAAGGCTTGCAAGACGGGGAGCAGATAGACGTAGTTGTTGGGATGGCAAAAGAGGTGCAGCTAACACTGCGAGCCAGCGGAAGCCCGAATGCTACGTGCAACGTTGTGCAGCTGCAGTGCCGCTTGTCAGAATATAGAGGGGGCATCATGGACATGACCGAGGAAGCCGCATTGGCAGCAAATAAGGCAAGCTCTTCATATACGCAGCAGGAGGATATACTAATGACTCCAGAGCTTCCCGCTTCCCAAACTCTTGATCGTCTTGTCTTACCGGACTGGCAAAAGCTTTCTCTTGCTGTTGCCTCTGTGGGACTAAGACGACGCTCCCCTTCGCCAGGAGAGGGTGTTGCAACTCTTGTGGTGAGGCAAAGGGGCCACCAGAATGCTTTCAAGTGCCGCGCCCTAAGCATGTCCAGTCAAACAAGAGCGCAAAAATCTGATAGCAACGCAGCCTCGAGGAGTCTTAGCTGCAATGAACTAGGCAACTCCGTCAGTAGCTCGCGACAATGCCCGCCAGTTCACCCAGATTATCTACAAGCGCTTCAGCTGTTGCATGAGAGACAAAGGCAGAGGCGGGCGGGGAAATCGCAACAGCGAAATAAGGACACCCAGGCGACACCAGAAAACGGCAGCCACACTGAGGAGGCGCTGCAACTGGCAGCCCCACCCCCGTTCAGGGCGCTGCCACCAGGAGAAGCCTTATTTTCCCAAATCATGGAGTACCTTGGATGCCTTGGCATGAATATGCCAGTGAGCAGAGTAAGCATTGAAACGTCCTATTCGCGACCGTTATCTGGACAACTATAGCCACTCCCCCATACCGCGTAACCCACATAAATGGACTATTTTGGATTGTCGTGATGTTTGGAGCTCCGTAGACCGTTTTTGCACGGAGTCCAGCGGAGCAGTATACGGTGCAAAGTTCGTAGCAAGGCGAAAGGGTAAGAAAAAGGGGTTTGCATTCTTGTGTTGTACAGGAGGGATGTGAATGGCTTAGGGAGGCAGATCCGACGGGTGATCCGCATTCAGTAAGATGCTTGGCGTTAGTAGCGTCAAAGCAGCATCAACCTGCCCCTCTGGAATTGCAAAGAAGGACGCTTCTGGCACACATATTGTTCTGCTTGTATACTATTGCCGCTGGAGCTAGAGCTGGCCCCGCTAACTGAAATCCTACACAGTTTGTCGTTTGTTTGATACATCTGCAGATTGGCGTGGCTAGTGTGTCTGGGGGTCTTATTCACTCGGAAGCCGTGCAATCGGTTGCAGAGTCCCTTTAGTAAGTGGAAACATCAACCACGACAATCCGTCCAACAGGAAGCGTGAGGAGTAGCTGCTCCGCCTGCGCGTTTATCGTTGATTCTGTGCAAGCTTCTATGGAGCCTCAAGCAAGGTATTGACTGTTTTTCTTGCGTGCGTCTTAGTCGCTGGGTATATGAAGGAGATAGCCGGGTCTGGGCAGCAATATCTGTTGTAGGTGTCGCGGAAGCAGCAGCAGTGTACGCAGAGCACCCTCACGGTGAGTCCCTTGTCTAAGGACATGAAAGTTTCGAAGGAGCTGCTGCCCGCAGCACATCCAGTGGCAAACGCGACAGATCATACACTGTACTGCGAGTACTCTGCCTGACTCGCCCATCCCCAGTTATTACCGGCTTCACGAGGCAGATGACAGAACTCGTACTGCTGATCCTGTCTGAGATGTGCGCTTCAGGAAGCGACATCAGCGGCGAGTCAACGCTGCATTTGATTCTATATAGTTGTGGACAGCATCATACTAGTGGAATACTGCTTCAAACAATTGATGCCTGCGATGCAACTACCAGTATGCCATGAGGGGCCGAACTAAATTTTTAGCCCATTGATTCCAAAGGGTCCAACAACGTTCGGTGAAAGGCATTCAGCCTGCAGCCGGTGTCAGCTGAAGGACAGGGTATGCAGCCCGTGGAGGCCTTCATTTGACCTGAGCTGCATGTTGTGAGGGCAGCCCTGTTTCAGGAACTGCCGTTTTTAGAGCGCCTTACGAAAACAGATGTACTTATGCTACGGTGCCCCGATTTACTCTGAATAGCAATAGTGTCCACGGCATCAAGGATATGCCGCCACTTGCGAGGACGCGGGCCCTGAGCACAAGAGAACTCCAAAATTCTGCACATTAGGCAGACAGAGTGCCTGTACCTATGAATCCAGAAGTGAGAAATCGATGATACGACTGCACCAATAAACAAGAATTCGATTCTTAGACTAGCGGCCTTGACATAAAAACAACACTAAGCTTGGCAAGAGGAGTTGTGGGAAGCATGATTACTGCTGCGAGACAGTCGCTCACACTGTGAGTCAGAAATATGCTCTCGAACTCAGCTAACTGGGATCCTCGGGGCTCGCCGACGAGACTTCGTAAAAGCTCCAGCACTTGTTGTCTGTCAGCACACACGAAAGTAGGCGATGCCTTCAGTGTTGTGAAGACACGCACATCCTGCTTTCTACCAGGGAGGGTGATAATGCGGTATACCCGGGATCCAGTGGGCCCACATACTTGTTTACGCAGTCAAGCGACAAAAATGGCTCGTCCAGGAAGATGACATTGCATCGCAGGCCGGCACGGCGCTTAAGTGTGACGACAAATGCTAGGTACAGACACAAGCCGAGCAGTTGGCGCTGCCCACTCGACGCTTGCTGGATGGTCCTCTCTCTGAGCCACAGGGAACGCAGCAAACGCTAATGCCATTAGCCAGGCGGCAGAAATTGAAGGAGCCAGTTTCGCGCTGTCCTGCAATTCGTTTCTGCTTGCCTAAAGGCTCCGTCAGCGCCGCGAACGCTCAGCACTCTGGCCAGTCGAGCAGTTTTTGACGACGCAAAATCCAGCCGGAGAAGGCCGCCACTGGCCTGTTCAAGATAGATGTTTGTCTGCGTTTCTAGCTGGCGCAGAGCCGATCTGCACACAGCTCGCAGCTACAGTGGTGGTTGCTTACTTCTTGCCCAAGACAGCATGGTCTATGATGTTAACACTGAATTCAAGGATTAATGCCGAAGGTGAAAAAAACGGTATCCTTAGTGCGTGCGTAGCGACCGTGGATCCGACTGCCGAAGAACATATCGTGCGTCGTGCACTAACGGTCTACAGATGCAGCTGAATGCTGCTCTGTCACACTATCTGTTAGGTTTTTGGGCGCCCTACGCAAGCAGATGCCGTTGGATGCCTTGGGGACCAAGGTGCTGTTCCACTTCTTCAAGGACTGCTTTCTGGGACCTATAAGTAACACAGACAAGAAAGCTACAAGTAGCATGAACTATCACGCAAAGTGCTACGGTAGGGCGACAAGGCGTTTACCCCTGCATGTGTTTGTTACTGACGCGTAGAAAGCTGCCCGAGAGCGCAGTAGTGATATAAGCCTCTGCAATCGTCTCGCTTGGTTTGCCCTTTCGCCGTCTAGTGGCGCATCTGCACTTGATATTGCAAGAGCATGATGATCTTTGCTATCTTTTGAATCCACAGCTAAGCCGGATGGCGTCGCACTACGGTCAGAATCAGTCTCTCCGCATTGAGGAGCGCCAACAGCAAATCCTTTCTTAGGTAGGTTCAAGGTATGAAAATGCCTTTTTTTCCCTACGAGACGACGAAGGTCCCTAAGCCTGCTCAAAATGCCAGCACACAGCACAAGCGCACTATCCTCCAATTAGAAGAGTGACACGAGGGCTGACCCGGGAGCCTAGGGCTGCCCACCTGACTGCTGCCACCAGGTCAAGGGCCTCAGCTGCCTTGCTCAGAGTCCGTTGCTTTGACCGCACTACTCCCGTCGCGCCTATCCAAACGTCGAGTGGGAGAAGAAGTGTCAGCAGTGCCTGGGTAGCTCATAACACAGGCTCCTTTGTGCCAATGAGCGTTACGGTGACGAGTAATGAGCATGGAGTTGCTGCGGCACTACTCATTAATGTGTGCGGCAGTCACGTACAGAGAAGTTTGCTTCTGATGTCCGTAGCAATCCATCAGCACCATGGGATGCGAGGTAGATAAACTGGCTCCAAGCTTTGAGTCTACCCCCAAAGAGAGACTCAAGCTGCAAATTAACGCAGCTTGAAACAATTCACAGCTAGCACGATCCAAGTGGACCCCTGATCAAAACAGTGGTGGCTCTAACACTGATAGACGATTACCTCTCGTTGTGTATCCGCAGGACTTTGACCTGTCATGTCCTTGCCCCCAACATGCAAAGTCAACTCTGAGCGTCCCGAACGCCAACGTCTTCGTTGCAGACAGAATGACTCCCCATTGATTTCACCTAGAACAAAGTCACGGAGGACATGACGTTTCATTGGTGAAGGGAGGGCTGCACCGGCATGGGCACCCCGTCGGGTACTCGTGCTACCGTAGTTACTGCAAGGAACTGGGATTTCTCGAAGGCGAAAAGTTATGCTTCTCGTGGATGGCTATTATTGTGGGTGCAAGGGACTAACCCTCAAGTTCAACCGACGCGAAACGATCTTCAGCGCCTATGTCTGGTACAGGTTCTTCAACATTCCCTCCGTCACTCGGGTTGCTGTCTGCTGCCGCGCCGTTCCAGCTGGAAATGTGTGGCATCTCATCACAAACAACACCCGTTACCTGAGAAGTCGCCACACGCGGCCAAGTTGTCAAGCAGGATGTGCCTGCAGAAATCCCACTCACCGAAGCGAAGAGGAGAGGTTGACAGCTTTTTAATTTTGGCTGATGGCTCACTTTGGGTCTCCCCGCGGCAGTAGTGAAGCCGCTACACGTTGCGTCACCTACGAGCGCCCAAATGACGGCTTGCATCATAGTTGATTTACCTGCAAGCGAGCGAATAAAAGTGCAGGTGCCACAGAACCGCAGGAGAGATGGAAATTAACAGAACCACATGCATTTACACAATAGCGATACGGACAACAGGTGGTGGCGCAGATGGCTGCGCGTTCAAATCAAAGGCACCTGAAAACAGGCACCAAGTACTGGAGATCCAGGCACCAGAAGCACGAGCCCTAACGTCATATCTCCGCAGTACATTTGACTTCCCGTGAAAAAGACACTCCTACACAACTGCTTTCGACTTGAGACCTAAGGAACTCTGACCAGCGCCGTTTGCAGTAACAAGTCTTCCCCGTGCGTTGGCATCCTTGTTTCCTTGGACGAAAACCAGGCCACGTCGGCGCAAGTCGAACCTAACGACTCCACTGTACAAACAACGAAAACCCAACAAGTTTCGTCGTCATTCACGCGACAATTCTCCAGCATTACAATGAAGTTGACGCGTAGGAATTGCTGGTGGCAGCACACAGTCGGTGACAACTTTCTTCTCAGTAAACTGTCTAGGTATTCCATCCGCACCTGTAAGGTCCAAATGACTGGAGACATGCATGGTGCAGCACAAGGTTCGCGGCACCAAGTGGCAATCCTGTGTTTGCCACTGTAGGAGAGAAGGCAGCTTTACAAGAACTTTCAACTCCATCCAAGCAGCCACCGTCCAGTTGCTCCTGTAGTATCTTATCGGCTGCAGCCACTGCAGCAACCACGCCCAAACGAGTCCGTAAAAACTTTTAAAACGCTGGGCATGTGTTCTAACAAGGAGAACACCGAGAGTATCTTTATGCAGCAGTGAATCGACCCGGAAGAGGTAGGCACAATAGTAGGAGCAAGCTATGACGCCTCTGTGGAGCACGCAAGAGAGCTACTGTTGCCCTTTTCGTCGTACAGGCCTCTTTGCTGAAGGTCTGAGAGCCTTCCTTGACGACTTGGTCAGCATACACGCGCAGCGCCTCACGTGGAGGGCGGTTTTCCAAGGGTAAAAGTCCATGATGCATGAGGAGCCTAAAGGGCGGTGCGCGGGCATCTGGTAGCAGATGGCCAAAGCAATCAGAAGAGTTCAACCCGGTTTTCGTGACCTGTTCTTCGGCAGCGTCCGATGATTCAGCAGAGGCGCTGCGTGTATGCACGGTAGCAGGATTTGCCAATTCTGGTAGCCCTATGCTCAGTGCGGTTGGAACTTGCTGCTCCTTCTTTTCTCCATCGACAGGCACCTGCTGAAAAGGCCAGGAAGCTGATGGAAGCGGGTTAATACGGCAGTCGAACAATATGCCTGCGAACATGACTGACTGCAGGGGGGTATGTTGCATTAAACGCGCATTAATGCTTTGGAAACAAAGGACTTGTACAGTTCTGGAAGGGCTGCTTGTAAGTGCCTCCAGTAGCCACGGACTGTGGCACAGACAGTATTACCTGCTTCTCTGTAGGCTTCAGATACTTGGAGGAGTTGCTCCGCACTTAACCCATCCGTCCTGTTCACCAGTGGCATATTATAGGCGGTGCCCGGCCCACCTCCTGCTTCTAAAGTTGTGTTGAAAGACCCAATGCACCCGCTGGTGGCACTGTCGCACCCAGGAATTATCTGGAGCCCGGAATGTTGTAAATATGCGGAAGATCCAGATAATGTTCGCATTGGTTCTGCAGTGCCGTCTGTGCCTTGTGTTGGTGGCTGCCCTCCACGACCACCGGGGGGAAGCGGCGAAACAGCAGAATGGCTGCAAGGGAGGTCCGGCGCAGCTTGGGTGCTGGGTAACAAAACCACCCTGTCCCCACGGCGCAGAGCTCTCGGTGGGGGCAAGAGTCTTACATCCCTCACAGGGAAGTGTCTCGGACCAACTGCGGACTCTTGTACGTCTACCACGTCAAAGCCACACGACCTAGAAATGGTATAAAGACACTTGCGCTGGTACGCCTCCGCGAGGGATGTCTGTACGAAACATATTAGCAGTGTTAGTCGCCGCCGTAGTGGTAACAGGATGGCAGCCAAGTGTCTTCTGCCATATGTCTTTAAAAGGGGTTTAGTTTTTTCAAAAAACTTTTTTAGGCCGTGTTTGGTACTAGCCACTCACCTGGTAGAGCGAACCCACGTAGCGAACCTGTTTGCCGACGAGCTGCGGCGTGTGTATGTGGCCAGAGTATACATGCACATCTGGCAATAGATCAATATCTATGCCGTCGTCCAGTGTAGTTCCACCTTCCTCTGAAAACGGGCTTACAGTGGCTCCACGAACATTCAGGTGACCGAAGACAGCACGGAGTGTCTTGCACTGCAAACAGTTTAATACGTGCTTAAGCGCTGAGCTTACTTTGTTTGGTATAACCATTGATGTAAATGAACTTAAATAAGTCCTTCCATCATAGGCTAGCTACTATGTGGAAGCCTCAGCTGACGATTAGCGAAGTGCTAGGGTTTGTAGGTCAGGCACGCGTAAACTCCAGCACTGAATGCGCCACGAATGTCAACGCCAATGAGAGTAAGTCACCTCGCCACAGCTGCTGGGTGAAAACACATTTTCTCGCGAACCTGTTTAGCCTTGGCCATGATTCGTTGCAGCTGGCTCGTCTCACGAATATGTGGTAAAAAGAGAAGTTCTTTGTTGATGAGGGTTGGTCGCCTCAACGCCAATACCAGAGGACTTCGAGAAGAAGCCTTTTCTAAGGGCTGTAGCAAATCACGCCCTGCTTTATATGACAGTTGGTCATGGTTGCCAGGCAGAAGTACAACCTGTTCAATTATCCCGACAGGCAAACGACACAAGCCACGACAACTATAGGAGAGTTGCACCCCGCTGCAAGCTATACACATGGGCAAAAATGCGAAGCCACTATTGGAGAGGGGATCTTCAGTTTACTCATATATATAGTATAATGAACATATTTATCTATGGGCTGGAGTAGTTGACCTCACTGGAATGTCCCACTGTTCCCAGAACTCGAAAATAGGCCTTAGGAGGCCCCAGTGCAGATGTCGCTCGACACGCGAATGCCAGAAATCTCCCAAGAACACAGCAGCCGCAGGCGTGTCCTGGAATTTTAAAGTGCCTTCTCCGCCTAGAGCAGCGGCAGATGTGAGGTCTTTTTGCTTGCCTGTGCCGACGCGGGTACCGTGGCGTTTGCACGTTCGCTGAACCAGGGAAAGGGCATCAAGGCAGGTAGGTAGTGTCGCATCGCTTACGTGCAGGTCGCTGAAGAGGACAAAACGGTCAACCTTGGCAAGAAGCGGATTTGTGCACTCATCCCACAAGTTGTGCCCTGCAGTTGCAGCATCGGGAACGCCGCATAATCGACTGGTGCCTGGCAAGCATTGTATTGCAGGGCTATTCGTGCTGTGCAACTTAGGTCCTCTCAGCGTGCGTTGCAGGCGGATGCATTGGCTTGGCACCGTCAAAGACGAGCCACACGTAGGAGCTCTGTGCGATGCATTTCTCCGGAAAGAGAAGAGGAAAAACAGCCTGCTGCAGTCCAGCTGCTGCTGCGGATTTGAAGCACTCCATTTGACCCCAGGCGAGAGCCCCAAACACGCAGCTGCGGCAAGAACATGCATGGACGTCCAGCATCCTACCAAACCGAGCAGCAGGAGCCACGGCGAACTGCCCCAAGGCATCCCCACCAGCCCGTCAGCTCATACTCCTTCTCATAGACTGCCAAGGGGAAGAGTATGAAAGTCCCAGGTATCTGCATGGCGTCCTAGGGCGACAGGTTCAACAGTCAGTGACCGTTGCAGTACGGCAAGTTCCATTTGCTTCCCCGTGGCTCTGTAGATGAAGAAACCCGTAGAAAAGCCAGCATATAGGACGCCGCTGTCTTGATATGGATGTTGCTTCTAGACTGCATGCGGAGAACTCGCAAATGAAGATGTGCGAACATTGACTTCTTGCCCACAATTGTCGATAACGGTGTTGCCCCCCGGCTGGGGCTTTCGCGATCCTTCCCTTCCGATTCGGCTGCAGAGTGGAACACAAATACAGAGAAAATACGCCTGGGTTTGCTTAAATATGGTATTGAATCAGTTTTTGCGGACTGGCAAGCCTGTGTTTCTAGTTCATTTCTGTAAGGTTCTCCTTAGTCCATTCGACCGGGCCAGGTCTTGCAGGCATTCTTCGCAAGCGATGCAGCAAAATGGTACAAGAGCCCTGGACCTCGAGCCTAGACCGAGCATATACTCATATAACAACAAAATTCTCGATATAGTTGAATATTGTATGCCTTTCTCGCTCATCACCAGCTCAATGTCCCCTGAGGTATCCGAGCAGCAACCGCCGATGCATGATTTCGGACCGCTTGTATCGATCGACGTAATGAGTTTGCGTCATCGAAAACTGTTGCTAGATGAGTTTTGTCCGCTCACATGAAATGAAGACGCATGGACAGCCAATACACACAGCACCACCAAATCGCATTTGGAGCCCATACTTCTTATCGAATTTGCTGTTCAATGTGCCATTACTAGCATCCTCACCTCTTTAGTTAGATGAATGCGGCACAGGTAGGAACGGCTTTTTTTTCCTGCTGACAATGTCGGAGAGACGGGCCGTAGATAAACGCAAGCAACTGGGAACAAGTTTCCTAGGTAGGCGGTTTTTGTGATGAAAACAATTTCTAATGGACGCATTTCAGCAGTTAGTCCACTCTGCTGAAATGCTTCCCTAATAGGCCTCCCACATACCCATTTCCCATACACATAACGTAGAGACAGGTTCGATGGCATTGTGAGACCCAGTGGCAATTAACGGGCTCGGGATAGGCAGAGGTCTCTCTCGCTCCTTTCTTTGTGGCGCATTCCTTCAGGACGTTCGATCTACCCTCCTGAAAAGCACCAGCACTAAGGCCGGAATTCCTAATATTCTGAGATAGTCGGCAGTACTCAGCATTTCTGTTTTAGTTTGCGGCCCTTCACAATTGTTCACCTTGCAGACCACTCCTGCAGGCCGCCCGGTCTTAAGTCGGTTTGTTTGTTTCGGCTTACTCGCATTCTGACTAGTAAAGGCTAAACCAGCTTCAACAATTGTCTGCACTTCTCCAAAGTGTGGGGGCAGGCAAGCAAGGGCTTGAATCTGCTTGCATTTGAAATTGCCTAGCAGGAGGACATGGCAGCAAGATGAGTTGCAGCTTATGACAGCCCGCTACCTCCCTTCATCAGCTCCAGCCCCTTGGGCCGCTGTGCGCAGGACGCCTGCGGACTGGACGAGGGTCGCCTGCTTTTTGGGAGCTTATACACCAAGTTTTTGACTCTATTGAAGCTGGCGATTCGAATATCGTAGATCCTCGCTACGACTACGGATGGGCCACGACGGCCCGCCAACAACAAAATCGATACTGGGTTGTTGGCGTCGTTTACGAATATTTAGGCATATGTGGTTAGAAGTTTGATACCAGCTGAATTCCTAAATATGGATATGCACCATTCCAGTGAAAAAATACAAGCAATAGTGGAGAATATGAGGTCTTTGCTCCTGCATTGACTCCAGTGTAGTCTAGTAAAAGAATAGTCTGTGGCCAGGGAAATGGCTCCACTGCATTCCCGAAATGCTACTACGTGAGAGCTGCATCACGTGCAAAACAAGCCGGCATTCGACTACATTTCGTTAATCTGCTGTGCATTTGCTGTTTACACACCCCCAACTTTAGTTCTGAACTAAGTAAAGCATGGACTACCTCTCGCCCTTACAACCACCCAGTGCTGAACGTTCTGACGAAGCAAAGTGGATAAGTGAAGGCGTTAGCGCGTCTCAGTACGTCTAGGTTGCCAAAGTTTTATTCATTGAGTTACTTGTACAGCCGTCCCCCTCCAGAAGATTTCCGACATTAAAAGGTCTGCAGGAGAACCAGCGAGACGGCCTCGACTACACAGTGCATTGTTCTCGAATGCGCTGAAGGACAGCGCATTCGATAACAGTTGTACTGTTCTTCTCGACAACGATTTGCAGCGCAATCGAGACGAATGTGAAGACACAAAAAACCGTATGCAACGCTTGCCACAACTCCACTCGTTCTTTGGTCCTTGTTGAGATCATTGCGGGCACGAAGGGTTCTGCGCCGCCAGCCAGCGGAACTTGCCATGGCTAAACACGCGACAGGGATGATGCGCTATTTGGCCCCTAACTTGACCAGTCCATACTACAATGAGACGGGCTCGCTTTTTCCCCAAGCATGCAAAGCCGTCCTAACAATCCCTTGATTACAAAAAAAAAACATCAGCTGGGAAGGCATGTCTATGGACGGCTTCGGGTTGCTTTGTAGGGCTGTCAGAAGAACCTGCATACATCTGATTGCCTTCTCGAAGCGGCGGCTGGCATGCGTAACGATGATCGCCACCGTGCCAGCTTGTGTAAATTAAGAGTAGAAGCCGCCTTCTGAGGGGAAAGAGGCAGCCACTGAGCCCAGTCCTGGGTGGAGTGCTGACGCTCACTTAGTTCAGCGTTACATATCCAGGAACACCTCCACGATCCAGAAGAGTTGACTCCAGCCTCGCCAGGTCTCTCCCTGCTCGGAAGTTCGAAGGGTCAAGCGTAACAACTCGCTGCTTCACAGCATAAGCTTCTGCCACGCGTCCCTCCTGCTCATGGATGTGAGCAATCATATCAAGGGCCTTCAGAGACGCAGCAAAACAAGCAGTTAACACAAGAAAATTCAAACATCTTTGGCTGGCTAAATACAAGCATAAGCAACTGGTAGCATTCAGGCTGAGCTGCAGTTCGCAACAACGAATAGACTCCGAAGGCCATGTGAAGATGGGAATAATTAGGCACCGCTATGCACTACCGAAAAATGTTGGAATGCCTCAGCTCCGTAGATACTGGAGAGAATACATACAGTGGGAGGCTTTGAGAGATGGTACTCACATTATCGTCGTTAGGATCAATAGAAAGCAAGTGCTCGAATGCCTCGAGAGCCTCAGAACGCGTCGCTGGGTCTTCAGCCAAACAAACACCGAGGTTAAAGATGGCCGGTTTGTAGGTAGAGTCGCTCTGAAGGACCTCTCGAAAGCAAGATATTGCCCTGTCACGCTCCCCAAGCTGCTGGAGAACAACTCCTCTCCTGTATGAATAGGCCAACTGATGTGGCGCGAGCATCGCGGCGCTTTGGTAGCACTGCATTGCTTTTCGATGCTCCCCACACGTAAGGTGAAGTTGTGCAAGTTCAGCATGGATCTCAGCCCTGAAGTCATTGTCCTCAAGTTGGCCAGCACTTTCCTTTTCTGTTGCGCGAGCCGATATGCTGTCTGCGTGCAGCCTTTTGGCCGCCGGGTTGTTCACCACGAGCTCATCGAGGTCATCCGTGTGCAGGCGAGAAACGTTGCCACTGGTGAACGCAGTTGATGCAAGCTCTGCACTATTCATTTTCTGCACCGGCCCTTCACTTCCCCCTTCACGTACTGCGGGTTGGTTAAACTCTCCAGAGGACCAGCATGAGCCGACAGGCTGCGGGATGCTGCACCGCACAAACGAGCAGCCACAGCTTCCGGCTGGCGCCGCTTCGAGCCCTCGTAGTTTCCCTGGACAGCTTGCAATTGGTAGGTCGAGAGCGAAACGATAGGCCTGTTTAGCCAGTTCGGGATCCTTCTCCTTGTAGTACCGTGCCTTCACCAAGGCCTCCTCCCTGCAGGCAGAGAAGATCGAGCTCAGCACTAGGTGGTATTTTTTGGAAGGGTAATATGCTGACATTTGTTGGGTCTAGTGTGCAATGTTTGGCTTACCTTGATACGAAGGAAACGGTCCCGCTCCGTGGCGTTGGGCCGCAGCACAGCGAAGAGTCGGACGACATATCCAACATGTACGAATCATGTGCATGCGTACCCTGATGGCAAGGAGATGCCACAAGACAAGCACAGCTTTCTTCACAAGGGTTAGAGTGACGCTGCAAAGATGGTGTCGTCAATTCGCTCTCCAATATCGGCGGCTGTGCCACCGAAGAAGGCGTGCTGCCCATTGCCGCTATGCCCGGCGATACTCTTCTCAACCACAGACTTAAAGACTCTGCTCAGTGACGTTGTGCATCAAAAGTTGTAGCAGCAACGCTAGCACATGAAAACCGCGAACTGGAAAGGTAGGAAGGCTCTTTGCTTCTGCGGTTGCTTCGGCGGCTGCGAAGCTGATGGAGCCCAGGCGTCGCGAGGAATTAGAAAGGATGTAGCCTACCCAGCACCTTGAAACGTTGAAACGCTAGCACTTTAAAATACAAAGACAAGAACTGTTCGGTGAAGTAACGAGCTGAGGTACCCCCTGCGCTGCACGGTTCAGGTTCGGACGGTTGGAGAACGGCGTCGGCCGGGCTCCGTGCAGGAAACCACCAGAGTGTCAGCCTTCTTTCGTCTCCTAAAAAATTCCCCAAAAGCGTCTACTAAAATAATAAAGACAATCAACGAAGCCACAAGTGTGTTCCTTGGATGCAGCCTCAGTAGCTGTTGGAGTTCCCTAAACAACGCCGCTACAACCTGAATTTTTGACCGCAGTTAGTTCAAAATCATTGCCCTAGTGCGGTAAGAAAACTGACCACTGAATTCCCCCATCAAATACAGATTATTCATGAGGTACCTACCTCTAATTCCACTGTATATTAATCTTTCACCCGGATTTTATCGAGAGCAAGCCAGGATGGTGGGATTCTGCGGTTGCACTGCCCACCAACAGGAAGTCACAGGAAATGTGTCGGCGGGCCGCTTCCCCTTCCCCCTTCGTTGGCTTATTCTGTAGGCCTCTAACGTGCTTTGCCTCTTTTCTCGTGCAGCTTACACCTCTATTGCTTTTATCGTTCGTTGTCTGTGTCGGAGACGCGGACGCAGCCCTTAGCAGAGTGAACTTGCTTCGTTGCAGCATGCTCTACGGGAGGTTGGTACATACCTCTCCGCTTGCCTGCAGAAGGGCTATGGAGCGCTAGGTGTGTGCTCGTCAACTGCTTACATTGCTAGTGCATGCGACGAAGGGGCCTACGTGTGACAGCATTCTAGCCTGCCCTGCAGTACTAGTTGCAGCAGCCCATCTTAGGCCGTCTCATCTCACACCAGGTGCAGGCAGTTTGGCAAGCGTGTCGAATGGGTTTGTGGCTGGGTGGCAGTTCAGTTGGTTTTAACAGTCTTTTCCGAACTTTAGGTTATGCATATTTATTCTATTGCAACTCACGACTGTCGCTAAATAAGATAGTCCTTCAGCTAAAGAAGCTGAAGGACTATCGTTACATAACAATGCATGATTCATCGCCGAAGGTAGGGGCAGTGAAATTCGCTGAGGAACAGGGCAATG
Source organism: Eimeria sp. OTU-Y (assembly GCA_904066245.1). NCBI lineage: Eukaryota > Apicomplexa > Conoidasida > Eucoccidiorida > Eimeriidae > Eimeria > Eimeria sp. OTU-Y. Next base: position 28,091 of record CAJFCZ010000103.1, read on the forward strand.
TGCCGTGCAGCAACGAATACTAACGGAGATGCCAACAAAAGTGCTCCGAAGATACGCGTATACAACATAGGTATAAGACTTTTAAGGGTCATACCAAAACCTCGCCAAGAATCTCAGGCGTTCTTCTTGCAGAACGAAGACTGGTCGTGACCTGTACTCCGGTGGGGACGCGACCACCTTTCGGGAGCCGCACCGTGTCAATCCCAATTGTCGCATCTCCCGCTGCCGAAAACACTTCTTCACCAAGACCAATTGATCAAAAATACCTCCGCCTCTTCCGGCTATCCAGATACGATTTGCTGCTCGTTGCGGAGAACGTAAAGGAGTTCCTTGGTTCTCATGATTTATGGCTCCGCCTTCAAAAGGCACCAGAGGATTCATAACCGCTATCATCTTTTTTATTGGAAGGGGACGCCCGACGATAGCGGTTACTCAAGCAAGGGCTTCACGTTTTCAGAACAAATCCGGACCATGGATGCCTTCAAACATGCATTACGATTCAACTTTATTCCCAGCTGTGTGAGAAGACAGGCTATGACAGAATTGAAAGCATTTAAGCAAGGAAAAATATGGATAGAAACC
>CAJFCZ010000104.1:0-28322 GCA_904066245.1 Eimeria sp. OTU-Y
GCCCCAGGTCCCTCGAGGCCCAGCCCCCCCAAGCGTATCTACAGTTGAGCTTGCAAAAAGAACACGATGACGACCGATATCCTGTCTTCAAGTAATGAAGATGATAATTCAACAGGAGCCGAACGAAAAAATTAGAGAGAGGCTAGACTGCAAACGGAATACGGGTTTTTCGGCGGCTGCTGTCCTGGGGCTTCCCAGGGCCTGCCGAGAACAGCGTACTCTGGTGTTACGGCGTATGACTCCTATACACACCTAAAATCAGGTGCACACTCTACATGAACACACTAAACCCAGCAAATATTCCCTAATTAGCCCTCCATGATCAAATCATACTCTTCAAAACATATTCCAGACCAACAGTCTTAAAAAGGAATGCCAAGAATAATAATTATCCTACGACTCTGCAGTGAGTCAGTGTCTCAACCTCTGCATCAGCCTCACGGGCAGCCCCAACCTTGTCTGGCTGCCGAGCATTCTTGACTTGCTTATCTTATTTCTCTATCTAAGGTAGTACAATTCATCTCTATTAGTGGTGTATTTGTTCTCTTAAACCTAACTAGGCCTCTAGATATTCCGCTTGCTCCATTGTAGTGCCTGTGCACTACAGGGCCCCTTTGTAATTGGCGTTTCAAAGGGAGCCACACGAAGAAGTTTAAAACTCTTGGAGCAAAGTTTAAGTAATTTTCTCAGTAATTAGCCCTTCTGGAATCTCCGTCCTTACTTTGTCTCCGCCTCAAGAACTGCAGTCATCGCGAGCGTTTTGTGGTGGCGAGCAGTTCATTGCCGCCCCCTGTTTGTTGCGTTTGCGTTCTCGAAGCCACTTTGTTTTTCCCGTTCTACTTTTCACCTCTTTTCTGCCGCCTGTCTCAAAGGGAGTATGGCACGCCACAGTAAAAATGCCACTTCCGCTCCCTTTTACTCGTACCACGAGCGAAAGAAAATACGTGGTGAGCCTTCGCTTGATTATTCCACTGTACGAAAGCCGCAGAACTCTCGTACAGGCGTATAGCACGCAGGAGCTATCTAGCTGTATCTGCATCGCAGACCTCTGGAGGCTTCGTAGAGCAGGGCAATGGAAGCGCTTTTAACCTGCAGAATGTACTGGGTGTATGTACACCGCATACCCCAATACTTTCGTGCCCGCCTGCAGCTGGTATCGCGTTGATCTCACCACGTTTCTCCTCTTTCCTTTTCAGATTCTGCGCTTTTTGGGCTTTTCTGTTTGCAGCGCTGGGTGTCGGCACGCTCAAAGGGCGACTGGATACCCGTGCATGCAGGCGATTCGAAAGCTGTTGGCTCTGCCTCGGCCCCGCGAGAAACCCCCTAGCGACTCCGCAGGTACTCCCTCTGGAACTTGGGTCCTAGTGAACGGGGTTGGTCGTTGAAGAGCCAGTAATGGTTCTCGCTGTGAAGGCTGGAGATCTGTAAATACAGTGTGGGGTGTTCGCAGGGCTTGCTGTTCTGCAAAGAATGCCTCTTCCTGAATTTCGAATCGCAAAAGAAAAAGATGCAAAAGGAGGAGGAGGAGTGGCATGCTCTTCAGGCGCAGAAGGAACGGGCAAGCCCCAAACACTAAGCCCCAAACCATTTGTCCTCATGATGAATAGAGGCTTTAGCGCTTGCGCTATCCTTGCTTGTACATAGAATAGCACCAAGGTGCCGCTCAAGATACTCAGTAGCTGATAAATACGTTGGGTTGCTTGAACTGTTGTGAAAACGCCAAACCTTATACCCTAGAACATCATGTGTGTCTTACTATATTTGGGCGGGCCTACGGATTTTTTGTGTCTTAGGAAGCAGCAGCCGCAGCGGAAGCAGAAGCTACAGCGGCCCAGCGCGCTTTTATAGAAGCGGAGGCGTCTCTTTCTCCTGACAGCGTCACTGCGGCTGCCCCCAGCACCCGCAGCCCCCTGAGCGCAGAGGAATTCGTGAACAAACCCTAGACCCTAATATGAAAAACCACATTTGTCAGGGAGGGAAGCTGTCTGCGGTTCAGAGTGTTGGGGCGGGTCTGATCGGCAGCTGTAACTAAAATGACAGGAATGGGGGTTTGATCGGCCGCCAGGGGTGTATGGTTTTGGGTTTAGTGTTTAGCCACCGTGGGTGTAGGGTTTAACCTCCGTTGGTTTAGGGTTTGGAGCTGACAGTTTGTTGGGCTACCATGCTTTTAGGGTTCAGAAGTGAGGGTTTGCTGAGCCATTACGGGTTTGGGGTTTGGAGCTGTGGTCTTCTCTGATTTGGTGGCAGAGGAAAACCCTGGAGAAAACAGCCATCACTTCTAAAGAGGAGGCGAGGGCGAAGAACTTCTGGGTGCGTTTCAAAGCGTAGCTGAGGATAGAGATTCCAGAATGTTGGGAGAAATGCTATGCCCATGCTGATGCGAATGCTGCAGGAGCAGCCATGCGGCAGACGGTGCTTGCTCCTTGCTTGGGTGCTTTCCACGGTGCCTTACGTATCTTCCGGAGCATTTAGGGTTCAGGGTTTATGTTGTGGTGTGCTTCAGGTGCCGGAGAATACACCAGATGAACCTGAGGCAAAGCCCAAGGCTCCGCAGAAGTGGGTGTAGAAGTCGTTTCTAGGTTTATAATTTAAGGCCTACTAACCATCATGCTGCTTCTACCAAGCAGCATGCACGGTAGAGGTGTTTTTAACCATCAGAGTTGGTGTTGCTGCTGCTGCTTCGTGAAGGGCCAGATGCCTCATCATGTTCAGTCAGTGGTGCTGTATGGGAGGAAGGGGCCGTTGCTGCTGCAGTTATTGCTGCTGCTGCAGCCGGGCGAATGTTTGTTTTTGGCTGTGTGCTACAGATGCCTTTGCTGCCCCATAACGGGGGCCCCACTACGTATAAAGCAGCTCGTGACGGTGAAGCCTAATTTGGCTTCCAAGGAAGATACGGAAAATACGCGGTGTGCCACGATTCAAATATCCTCCCCAGTCTAGACAGAGGAAGTTCTTTTTCCATTTCCTTCGCCGTTCAATTACTTGCGTGTCTATTTCCTTGGCTATTTTTTATTTTACAAGTCATTCCCTCCCCCCTTTTCCTTTTGTCTTGCTTTTATCAGTCCCATGCATCTCGTTTTATTTCGTCCTACCTCATGTTTGCTCGTTGAATGCGTGCCCTGATATCTGTTCACTTATTGGTTCGGGGCATTCCGTTGTTCCTCCTTGTGTCTCTTCGCATCTCCTTTTTCTCTTCTAGGTCGCACTTTCGTATTTTGGACTTGTCTTCTTTGTTTTGCGCCTTTTTGTGGCTTCGATCGCATTGTCTCGCATTAGACATGCTTTCTTTGGGTCCTATGGGGTTGCAGAGAACCAAGCTAGGTGTTGTCGTAGCTTTGCTGTATATTCGCTCCGTCTCGTTTTAGTGCCTGGTTTTGCGTCTGTGGATTGTACAGCCTCGAATGGGTTCTTAGCGTTCTTGAGATTTGCTAAGCTGAGCTTGGCGTTTTGGCAATCCTTAAACTCGTTAGTTTGTGGTTGGTATGCTTATTCTTGTTTTAATGTTTTTTTCGCTGCAAATGCCTGCATCGGTATGGCTTACACCAAGCCACCGTTTATTTGAACGATATGTCTTTGCCATTACTATGGTTTCAAAGGGTTGTTTCGTCGCGGCATGAACTTCTTGCGCACCCGAGGAAACATTCTGTTTTTTTTATCTTTGCTCCATTCCAGGTGGCTCTGTGCTTTAAGTGGCCGAGAGATTTCGCATCAAAAGGCGGCAGTGGTGAAAGCCACAGGTCAAGTCATTCTTCTCGTGAGTGCAGCGCAATTTGCTTGCTTCTGTATGCACATCTGTGTGGTGCGCAGCAAATTTGCTTTTTGAACGTATTCAAGCGAACTTGCCTGGAACTCACTGCATTGACACTGCCCATGCTTTGTCTATAAGGTTTATACTACTATGCAGAATTGTAGGACGGAAGGTGCTTTTTGTGCTTCATATGTTTTGAGAATGCTGTGAATACATGCGAACCACCCAGTCGTCCTCTTTTTGCATTTCGTTTTTCGTTGATAGGCTTATGCTTCAGATGTTAAAGTTTAGTTAAGCCTTAGCTGCCAGGGGTAGTGTCTGGTGAAAGAAATACGTGTGAATGCATGAATGCACGTATGCTGCCACTTTCTTTTACACGTTTGATGTAACGCTTCGGCAGACCACCTGTTGTTGGGAAGTTGCGTGTATTGTGCAATTTTGCTGCTTGCTTCATCTCAGTCTGCTAAATTGTTTCTCGTTCTTGGCCTCAAAAAAGCCATGCCTGTCTGGTGTTCATATATTGGGTTTTACGTGCATCCGAGTGTGCCTACACAGGAGTATCTAGAGAAGTTGGTCTTCGGGAAAAAAGGAGCCCTCACCTCAGGCGTAATTGACAGAAAGGATACCTTGGCCCTCGTCCCTGGAGGCACAGGTGCGCCCCCGCACACAGCCGCAACAGCGCTGAGCATCAACAGCAGCAGCTTAAGCAAAAGGAGCAACAGTAGTAGGAAAATGACAGTATTAGTGACGGCACCGGGAACCTCAGCAGCGACAGCCAGTACCGGCACCAAAAGCAGGAGGGTTAGCGTATGAACGGGTTGATAACGCTGCTGCTGCTGCTGTTGCTGTGTTTGTGCAGGTTTTAGTGCACACAATAAAGTGGAGGTGGCAGTTGCACGGCCTAATGTCCAATAGCCGCTTGGGGAGTCTTTGTCTGTTTTGCTGTTCGTAGTAAGGGCCTCATGTGCTCTGTCTCAGCGATGCGCTAACGTGCACGTACGCCCGAACCTCGCCCTTGCAGGTCGACTACAGTACTTATCTTTTGTTTTTCTGAGCTCCCTTCTTCTGGAGTTCGCTGTTGTGCAGTGTCATTACTTAGTGCATATTTAACGGCGGCCGACACTGTTGCAGCTATTGCTGCTGTTCCAACGCTTATTGCTGCTGCAATCTTACAAATATTTGCATGAGGGATACGTATTCGCACACTACCACCTACGCATGCGTGCATAGGTGTGCATGCACATACCAGCATATGCATGCGTACGAGGCCGTCGCCCTGTAGTTCGGTGGGGACTCCCTTTGAGTTAGCGCATATCACGGCGCCATACTTGGCCGTCTTCCATTAAAGGAAGCGGTGCTAGCTAGCTAGGTAACTTGGTAGCTACGCATTGCTAACACCTCTCATGCATAGCTAGCCAGGTACCAATGCGCCAGTCGGTAGGGCTGACAGGCTACTCGGTATTGTCTGCAACCCTGAGCTACCTCGACCCTTATGCTTGAACACAGCAAGAACCTGCAACCGCGCGGGAGGAAGGCTAGCTAGCTAGCTAGCTGTGGCGGGTTCGCTGGCAGCGGCTGGCGAGCTAGCCACGGACTGAGGGGGGATTCGCGCTCGAAAGAATCTTGGCATTGTCTTCTAGAACCTGTAGTCCTCAAGGCACACAGCGCGTCACGACGCTGCAGCCCCCGTTTTTGGAGGCGCAAAAGCGTGTCACAGAGGGTCCCCTGGGGGCCCCTGCGAGCGGCTGCGTACCGAATAGATTGACGGAGGCTGGGGGTGCCTTGCAGCTGCTGCTGTAGGTGCTGCTTCCGCTGCTACTGCTGCTGCTTCCTTTCGCGTTGCTGCTGCTGTGGAGGAGGTCAGAGCGACTCGCGCTCCGGGAATTGCTTTCCACAGACAGGTGAGTACCGTTGCTGGTGGTTGCTGCAACAGGGCGCAGATCAGCAGCACCAGCTGCAACAGTGAGACGGCTGCTGCTCCGGGTGTGGCTGTTGCTGTGGCGGCTGGAGCTGCTGGCGCTGAAGAGGGCTTTTATACTGCTGATGTGCACCAGCCTCTTAACAGGGCTTCCCTTCCCATTGGAGCTGCTGTTGTTGTTACCGCTGTGTTTGCTGCCTCGGTGGGAGTGGGGAGAGGGCTTAGCCTGAAGAGACATAGGGAGCAAGCTTTTCACACTAAAGCAGCACAAAAAGGCAGTTGCTATTTCCCTTCCCCATAAAGTTCACGAGAAGAAAAAAACTAGAGGGCGAAAGCCGCAGCGGCAGTAACAGCGCTGAAGGGAAGGGGGCAACATCAGAGGCATGCAGCACTCAGAGTTAGTTGGGTTTGACATTCATTCCGAATGCAAGGGCTTCAAAGTGAAAGGGTTCACAGAAAGTGTCGGCTCAGCAGTTCACGTGCAGTATTTGCACACCTGAATTCCGCTGGATGAAGCAGCTGCGTAAGCCACAACTGTTTCTTTTACGGCCTGCAGTTTCTTTTTGAAGGCATCGATGTCTTCGTGCCTCCGTTGCTCAGCAGCTGCTAGCTCAACTTTCACGTGAACAAGCTCCTGAAACGTTGCATGCAAACACAGGCACAGGAAAACAACCATCAGCAGCTCGAGATGACAATAACGAATGAACGAAAAGAAAGAAGAGACCGACTGGGCCGACAACAACACAAAAAAGTCAACAAAGGGGAAGCGCGGAGAAGTACAGGCAACTACAGGCAAACACAAGTGCTTGGGCTTTACGAAAATTGAGTAAAGGCAATTGTCGAGGCACCTGAGGATAGAGAGAATGTAAAAGCTCTAAAAGTGAAGCGCAACGGGCACAGAAGGCAGGTCGCCTCCTCTAAGACTCAAAGACTCCTGTTTAAAATACTAGTAGGTGCAGCAGCAGGAATAGCAGCAACAGCGACAGCAGTAGCAGCACCAAGAACGCCGTAATGAATCGCATTCACCGATGCAGGGCAGCGTTGGCAATGCTGCAGGCGACAAGCAGCAGCAAATGCCCCTCCCCCCCCAGGGCACGCACTCACCTTCTCTAGCTCCTCAATGCGTCGCGCTCTTGCCTCTAGCTGCACCTCTAGCTGTCGCTGCTGCTCCTCTTGCTGCTGCTGCCACTTCCGTTGCTGTTGTAGGAGCAGCTGGTGCTGTTGTTGAGCGCACGACCACGCCGCCTCGCTAGGTAGTCGCTGCAGTGTCTCCTCTTGGCATCGAATCTTCTCCCTGCAGCAGCAGCACATAGCAAGAAGAGCAACAGCAACAGCGAATAACCCAGTACCCACAGAAGAAAAAATGAGGCCGCATGGAAGAACTGTAGAGTGACTTGCTGCAAGAGCGACAGCGCAGCGCGATGCAAGTAGTGCCTAGAAGCTGTTGCTGCTACAGTGGCTGCTAGTGCTGCTGCTGCTGCTGTTGCACTTGGTATTTCAGTACCTGAGGGTCTCTGCCTCTTCCTTAAATGTGTTCAGCTTCTGCATCGTCTGCTGCTGAACCGTTTGCGCCTCTCCCTACGTACATACCGCGAAGGCCACAAACTACACCATATCCAATGCCACTGCTGCTGTGCTGTCTGCTCCTGCGCTAGCTGCTGCTGCACTAGCTGCTGCTGCTGCACTAGCTGCTGCTGCTGCGCTAGATGCTGCTGCACTAGTTGCTGCTGCGCTAGCTGCTGCTGCAGTAGCTGCTGCTGCAGATCTAGGCTAGGGAGGCTGACTTGTTTTTGCTGCATTTCCTGAAGGGCTTTGCTCAGTTCGGCGATCGTTTGGTCTTTGGCAGTTCGCAGCGCCTCCCGTGTCTCTGCTGCCTCCATCAGCTGTACATAGAACGCAAGCTTGAAGACACTATAAGTGGGCATGGAAGGCCTCCTTGTTGTTATGAGTATATTATTGTGGGTTTGCTCTCTGTTGAACGCTGACAGGTATGTACTTCAAGCGAAGCAGCTATAGTACAGAAAAGCAACAATTCCCGCGGATGGTCTTGTTGCTGCTGCTGCTTATCTTGTTGCTGGTAATGCTCCTGTCCATGATGCTACTGATGAGGACGATGTGGCTAATGCTGCCGATGTCTTTCACCATGATTAAATTCCTTCTGATGCTGTCGCGCATGCCACTGCAGTGCGATATCTCTACACCGGAAGGCGTACCTGGCGCTGGAGCGATATGATCCGCTGCTGCAGGACTGCTGCGGGGTCTGAGCTGGGGTTCGCACCTTGCTGCAGCAACTGCTGTTGCTGCAGTTGCTGCTGCAGTTGCTGCTGCAGCAGGCGCACCTCTTTCAGTGCCGCTTCCTTTTCCCTCTTCTCCTCAGCTAGCTTACTTTCCAGCTGCTGCTTTTCGAGCTCCCACTGTTCGGTTTGTTGCCGCAGCAGTACCACCTGCTCTTCCTGCGGCTGCTGTTGCTGCTGATGCTGTTGTTGTTGTTGCTGGTGTACCTCTTCCAGCTGCCTCTGCAGCAGCAAACCACAGTGGGACAGACACGTTATTGTAGCTTATTTTTGGGACAAGGAACCATTTGGTGCAATTTAGGGCGCCAGGAGCAAACAACAAAAGTGGCAGCAGCCGCTGCTGCTGTTACAGGTTTGTACACTGCTTGAGCAAAACTCATACCTTGTAAGCGTCTGCAATCAGCCGCATTCCATCCCTTTCCGCCTGCAGCTGCAATAGCTCCTGTTGTTGCTCGCTGTTTTTCTGTTGCAGTTCCTTTTGCTGTAGCTGCATTTCGCGTCTCTGCCTTTCTAGCTGCTGCAGCCGTTGTTCCAGATCGTGCAGCTGCTGCTGCAGCGCAGCCGCAGCAGCAGAGCTGTCTCCCTTCTCCCTCTCTTGCTGGAGCTGTTCCGCCTGCAGCAGTGGCGGGCACGAGAAGCAGCCCTGGTGGGCTGCTAGGGTCATGAGCACTAGCAGCAAAAATGGTCATAGCAGCAGCTGCAAGTCGTGGTTTGCTTATGTCTGGGGCTGTTTCTTACTGCTGCCAATTGCTGTTCCTGTGCTGCAGCAAGCGCAGTGTGCAGTTCGTCTATTTGCGCAAACAGTTGCGCCAACTGTGGAGCCGCCGCCTGACGATTCTCTGCCTGAGACACGGAAGACGAAATGCCAGCTGCAGCTGCTGCTGCTGCTGCTAGTGCTTTTGCTGCAGGGAATGTGGCTGCCGCCACTTTATGTTTATTACGCAAAAGCAAAGGCGTATGCTGTTCTGGTTGCTTCTCGCGCAGCAGCAATAGTGGAGCTTACTTCCATGAGGGCTACTTGGCGCTGCAGACTCTCTATCAGCTCGTCCTTTCTTCGCAATTCAGCCTGTTGCTGCTGCTGTGGTCCCTGATGCTGCTGTTGTCCTTCCTGCTGCTGCTGCTGCTGTGTTTGCCTCTTCGACTGCCGCTGACTTTCAGCTGGAGACAACTCCGCGGGAGTAGTTGCAGTTCCTGTAGAAGGGAGCTCCTGTATCGGACAAGCAGCAGCACCATAATGAAATGCAAATGCAGGGTCTAAAACGACCCATGGGAGCGGTGGCTCAGACGTACCGATGGTTGCCGAACTTTGCTTGCAGATGTCTGGCTTGCCCCTTCCTTTTCAGGCCTTGCCGCTGCTGTTGCTTCCGTCGTTCCTGCTGCTGCCTGAGGTTGTTGCTTCAGCGAGGTCTCTTCTTCCAAGGTGGATGCCTCCAAGGAAGAAGGCAAAGTCTCCTTGTGAGGCAGGCGCAGCACCAAGGGCTGCTCGCCTTCTGCTGCCTCTGGTGTCGCTTCAGTTGGGGGCGACGCGGACTCCCTTGCCGTTGCTGCTATTGCTGTTGCTGTTGATATTGCTGAAGGCCTTGGTGAAGCTGCTCCTGTAGCCGCAGAAATCCCCACTACAAAAGCGACGCATATGGCTACGGTCCGCGAGGTCCAGGCCCAGCTGTTAGTTTATGATTATTGTTGACCCCATGACAAATGTAGCAGCAACGGGCAGAAAACAGCAGCATCATCAGAGTAAGGCGGCAGCAGCAAGCACAATGCAGCAGACGAATGCATTAACAAGGCAAACAACTGCAGGAGGCCAGAAGCAACACAAACAGCAGCGGTGTGTCTTGCCTCGGGGGCCCTGAGGAGGCGAAGGCCGAGCATTCTGTGGCGGAGATTGAAGAGCGGAACAAACAGAAATGCAGTCTTCATCATCTGTGCAGAAGCAAAAAGGCAACCGCGGTAGCCGGAAGGCCCCTGTAACTAGCAGCAAGCAAGGAGTCTCTGCTACTGGAGAACCGGGTACAATTGAACAGCACGTCGGAGCACTACAAGCAAATAAAGCTGCACCAGCAGCAGGCGCAGCGGTCCACTGCCGCTCTGTGCAGCTGTTGTTGCTGTTTCTGGTGCTGTTGATACTACCGGTGCTGTTGTGGGGTTCTCTGGGTATGCGAAGCTCGACCTGGGAGGAGGCACTCGAGTTTGTGCAGGGAAACGGAAATCGTTATTTCCCCCTTTGCCTTCTCTAGCGGCAAGCAGAGAGTCTGGGATTGCACGCCTTTGCTATGAGCAGCAGCGAGAGAAGCCAGGTCAAAAGAAGCCTCAGCCACAAGGACACCGGACTCTCGAATCTCTGTTGTGGTTTCCGGAGACAGAGAGATGGAGGCAGCAGCAGAAGGGTCTCGAGGCAACACAGACGCAAACGAGACAGATGGCGAAGGACGCATGCGAGAGAGGAGACGGGCCCCCAGCCGCCGAGACTTGGACACGTCTAGCAGCTGCAGCACGCACAGTAGCAATAACAGAAAATAAACAAACATCAAGACACTAGCAGGCAGAGGACAACTGTCTCTGCTGAACCAGCAGAACTCCTAGGGGGCAGCAGGTCATACACCACCGACAGAAGCAGGATGAAGCAGAGACGCCCCAACAAACAAGTAACAGACAAGCCACAAGCATACAAACACAAAGGTAGACGAACAAGGAACAAACAGAGCAGGGGAAAAGATTCAGTAGCCTGTGATGTGCACCTGCAGCTGCGCTTTCTTAGGCAGAAACGGGACTTCGTCAGCAGAAGCAGCATCCGCTGCATCCTGCACCCCTTCCACTTTGGACTTTTGCCGCTTTAGACTGCTGCTGCTGCTGCTGCTGCTTCTGCCTTGAGGGCTGCTCTTAGGTTTGAAAAGGGTAACGTTGCACTGCAGCGGAATGTTCAACGACCGTTCATTATCGCCTTTGGACAATTCTATCGTTGTATTGCCACGCACACGGCGAGGTCCTGAGAGACAGAGTCAGCTCTAGCCACAAGAAGCAAGTACAGCAGCATCAGAAGTAACAGCAGCGAGGATAATGCAGCAGCAGAAGCAGAAACTGCGGAAGCAGCAGCAGTCTCAGTATCCCATCACGTGCAAAATAATGTTACTGACCTCTGGTGAGGTCTACAATGACCGTTGCCGGTTCATCTACATTGATATGCAGGGACTCCACAGATATACAAAATGTATACTTCGTTGCTGCCTCCCGAAGATGGCGCACAGCCCGCAGCACGCGCGACATACTCGCGGCTGTATGTTAACCCTTTTTTCTATACAGATGGCATTAGCTGCTGCTGTAGCAGCAACTTTGCGGGTGGGCTGCTACTCCTGCAGCAACTATTGGCTTGTGCTGCTGCTGTAGCAGCAGATGGCGGCGGGGGTGTCTGAGCACTGGACTCTTCTCGGTCTTGCAGTCTTTGGTCTGCTCTAGTCTGCAAGACAAACTCTTCCCAATTTGTTTGTTTCGGAAGGGTTCACGGATGATAAGGAACAGGAGTTAACCCTACCCCTAAACTGCGGTGCGGCTTTTCATGCACAGCAGCCATTGGTCTCTCTTCGGGTTGTTCACTTTGAAGTTAGACCTCTTCAAAGTATTCCCTTACAATATGGGGCTCTGCAACCCCAGAATCCCACTAGTTGCCTTCCTCTTTTTGTTAGGTGGCAACAGCACCGCATGCCTCAACTGCAGCAGGCTGAGAAGTGAGCAAAGATCGGCACATATACATATGAAACATGCAACGAAGTAAAAACCTGACTTTCGGAGTTGTCTGGGATGAAGTTATGGATATGGAAACGACACCCCCAAGAGGGCGAGCAGGGATGATAGCTGTGTGGGACCCTTCTGAGGCGGGGTGTCCGGAGAAAGCTTCGGCAACCTCGTTGGGTTAGAAGAAACGAATCACATTTCGCAAAAGATAAAATTAAACCAGGTGAAGGCAAAAGAAAGAGAATGTGGAAGTTTCCGCCTCCTCGTAACCCGTCGCTCCAACCATCCGTACACGTCGGCTGTCACCAGCGTACACAGACTCGGAGTCGGCTGCTGTGCTTTTTCCGCCTTGTCTGTTCCCTGGGAAGCCCACCACCACAACACCAAAAATGAAACGTGTTTTATCTGACTACGTGAAGTGGTTTTAAAGCGTTCCTCAATCTATTTCACTTGGCATTTACTGCTTTCGTCCGAACACGGGAAAACCCGACACATCCAGAGTACTGCTCATCGGAGTACTAGGAGTTAGAGTGATACCTTCTCCCCCTCTGATTTATAAAAGTAGTTCTGGAGAGCTTGCTTATTTCCCGCATCTCCCTTAAGCCTCATAGGGCTGCTGCGGGCGCCGCCGTTCGGTTTGCTGAGCGCCGTCACTGCTACGAGTCCTCCATCTAGGCTGACGACAGTTATGATGCAAAACAGTTGGAATACTCAAGGTAACGCTTCCATATAGCAACTATCGCATCCTGTTCCCAGATCACATGTGTACCGAGGTGCCCAGGCCTGGTGCTGGTGCTGTAGCGTGGATTATTTGCAGTTGGTACATGTATTTCTACTTGCATGTGTGTCGTTTTCTGCGGGCTAAGCAAGTATTTAGCAATTATATCGTGTCAGTGCATGGTGAATTTGGTATCCTTGCATGCATTGTTGACTTGCAACGACGTGGATGCACAGGGTAGAAAGGCCTTGATCCAACATAACATTTTCTGCAACAGCCTCCTAGAGGCTCGCGCTAGTGCTTGGCCTGTGTCGCGGGTCATGCTGTAGGTGCATCGCAACCCCAGTTGCAGGCATACTGAAGCCCCCTCCCAATGCATACGCGAATACGGTATGCAATTGTTAAATACTTACTTGACCCGGAGGAGCGCGCTGCAAGCACGCACGTGAAAATACACACACAAACAAAACCGTACTCTAGAGACACTTTTCGGTTGTGTCTACTCCACTCTGCCCACAGGCAGCATAAAGAAGAATCGCCCTTAAAGTAGTGTCTCGAAACTCGCGGGTTTTAGAAGGTGTAATAGTTCGGTAGATGCCTCCTCCGTAGCAGATTACATTTGTGTGGAAACTGAAAATACGCGGCGAGAAAAAGGATGCAGCGTTGGCTGTCCTAAAAGCAGGCAAGATTCAGGGTCACTAAAAGACTTGTACGGGGAGAAGGAGCACTCTTCCGCTTATACTTTTGCAATGAGGAAGCCGCTGAATCGCGCGTAGAATTGTGAACAGGCAACTAGGCAGTAGGAGCAACGAAATAAATACGCAGTACAATCTATCCCCGCTGAAAGAAATATAGCCCAAGGAATGCTCTTCCCGCCTTTCCTGCGATGTAAAGCGACGTTCGCGGCTGACAAGCCTATACCTTCTGATGATTGCACATGGACAGCATTGTGTGCGAGAGCACCTGGCTGCTTTGCTGGCATCATCATGCAATCGCCCGGCGGGTTTTACCGTGGATCTAAAGAAAGGTAGAGCAATGTTTACTGGCTTTGTTAAATTTGACCATCAATTAATGAGTATATGGTAGGAGTGCACAGGAGGTCCCCGCCCCACAGCACCGTAGCTCAGTGGGAGAGTGGGGGGCTCATAACCCCCAGGTCCATGGATCGAAACCATGCGGTGCTAGGGTCCTTTGATTCTTTACCAATGGAGCCTGCCTTCATCAACGTTGCTATTAGGCACGCATGCGCCCGCTTTAACACAGGCTGCTTCAAGCGTCTCGATGTACATAGAGGGACACAGCCTAGCCAGGCGCACGCGCATCGTTTATAGACAAAGTTGCGGCCCATATTTGTTCAGGCAGATGTGCGTCCATGGGCACGTAAAGCTGTAAGGTAGGCACTGCACCTGTGAGCGCACGCGCGTTTGTGTGAAATAGCAAGCATGTATAGGCACCACAGAAAAGCCACGTCCACGCAAGGAAATAAGATCACACAATATTCGACAAGCATGCAAGAATGCAGAGTGCGATCTAGATGTTCATCTGAAGTTACCCCAAACAACGTATATACACAAGCCTACGAGCATGTACGAATGGCGCAGGGAATAGCAGGCGAATCCTTCGGCCCCCGTTGAGCGTACGTTCAAGCTTTGCAGAATGTTCTCGGCTACAAACACCGCTAGACGCGCTCAAGCAGATGCGTCCTCGAAACTAAGATCGAAAATGGTGAGAAAGGAATTCGTTAGCAAGGCAATAAAGTGTCGCGTATTTTTCCTGGAAGATATGATCAGTTGAAGCTGCATCGGGATAGGATGGAGTGGCAATGATGAAGCAGCCCTCAAACAACTAACGAGATGGGCGGATATATCCATAAGCCTAAATCATTCCAAGTGATAGATACCCTAGCGGCGTCACTACAAACTTTCCGCTTCTCCCTGGGAGACTTGAGCAGCACGACTCCTCAAGAGACCCGTGTACACTGGATGCACCGGGTAGAAATGCCTTGATCCAACATACCCGCTTCTGCAAAAGCCCTCCAGCAAAACAGAACATTTGGAGATGTCGATAGCATGTCCCTAGTCATCCACTGTCACTGTCACCGTCCAGCCAAGGTAATTCTCCATGGGCGTCTCCGCTCAGGTCCTGCCGGAGCAGTTCTAGAGGGCTAGTCACATCCAACGGCCGCCGGAAAATGCCGTCCCTCTTTCCTTTGCTCCATACCATTTGCTGACAATCTAAATGGAGGCCTTCAGGCCTGCTCTCTTGATCTGAAATCCTGAGTATACCTCCTGACTGTGTCCCCTGTTCCCCTGTTGGCGAAGAGGGAGTGGTCATGGGAAAATCACCATACACATATCCTGAATATGGCTGAGTCGTTCTCTGCATCTCCTCAGGTGGTGCCTGCAGCCGTACGAGTAGTATCTCATTCGCTGCTGCGGCAACTGAGTTGACGCATCACGAGACCCGTGTGCACTGGATGCACAGGGTAGAAAGGCATTGACCCAACATAGCATTTTTTGCAACAGCCTCCTAGAGGCTCGCGCTAGTGCTTGGCCTGTGTCGCGGGTCATGCTGTAGGTGTAGGTGCGTCGCAACCCCAGTTGCAGGCATACTGAAGCCCCCTCCCAATGCATACGCGAATACGGTATGCAATTGTTAAATACTTACTTGACCCGGAGGAGCGCGCTGCCAGCACGCACGTGAAAATACACACACAAACAATTCCGTACTCTAGAGACGCTTTTCGGTTAAAGACGAATCGCTCTTAAAGTAGTGTCTCGAAACTCGCGAGCTTTTGAAGGGGTAATAGTTCGATAGATGCCTCCTCCGTAGCAGATTACATTTGTGTGGAAACTGAAAATACGCGGCGAGAACCAGGATGCAGCGTTGGCTGTCCTAAAGGTAGGCAAGATTCAGGGTCACTAAAAGACTTGTACGGGGAGAAGGAGCACTCTTCCGCTTATACTTTTGCAATGAGGAAGCCGCTGAATCGCGCGTAGAATTGTGAACAGGCAACTAGGCAGTAGGAGCAACGAAATAAATACGCAGTACAATCTATCCCCGCTGAAAGAAATATAGCCCAAGGAATGCTCTTCCCGCCTTTCCTGCGATGTAAAGCGACGTTCGCGGCTGACAAGCCTATACCTTCTGATGATTGCACATGGACAGCATTGTGTGCGAGAGCACCTGGCTGCTTTGCTGGCATCATCATGCAATCGCCCGGCGGGTTTTACCGTGGATCTAAAGAAAGGTAGAGCAATGTTTACTGGCTTTGTTAAATTTGACCATCAATTAATGAGTATATGGTAGGAGTGCACAGGAGGTCCCCGCCCCACAGCACCGTAGCTCAGTGGGAGAGTGGGGGGCTCATAACCCCCAGGTCCATGGATCGAAACCATGCGGTGCTAGGGTCCTTTGATTCTTTACCAATGGAGCCTGCCTTCATCAACGTTGCTATTAGGCACGCATGCGCCCGCTTTAACACAGGCTGCTTCAAGCGTCTCGATGTACATAGAGGGACACAGCCTAGCCAGGCGCACGCGCATCGTTTATAGACAAAGTTGCGGCCCATATTTGTTCAGGCAGATGTGCGTCCATGGGCACGTAAAGCTGTAAGGTAGGCACTGCACCTGTGAGCGCACGCGCGTTTGTGTGAAATAGCAAGCATGTATAGGCACCACAGAAAAGCCACGTCCACGCAAGGAAATAAGATCACACAATATTCGACAAGCATGCAAGAATGCAGAGTGCGATCTAGATGTTCATCTGAAGTTACCCCAAACAACGTATATACACAAGCCTACGAGCATGTACGAATGGCGCAGGGAATAGCAGGCGAATCCTTCGGCCCCCGTTGAGCGTACGTTCAAGCTTTGCAGAATGTTCTCGGCTACAAACACCGCTAGACGCGCTCAAGCAGATGCGTCCTCGAAACTAAGATCGAAAATGGTGAGAAAGGAATTCGTTAGCAAGGCAATAAAGTGTCGCGTATTTTTCCTGGAAGATATGATCAGTTGAAGCTGCATCGGGATAGGATGGAGTGGCAATGATGAAGCAGCCCTCAAACAACTAACGAGATGGGCGGATATATCCATAAGCCTAAATCATTCCAAGTGATAGATACCCTAGCGGCGTCACTACAAACTTTCCGCTTCTCCCTGGGAGACTTGAGCAGCACGACTCCTCAAGAGACCCGTGTACACTGGATGCACCGGGTAGAAATGCCTTGATCCAACATACCCGCTTCTGCAAAAGCCCTCCAGCAAAACAGAACATTTGGAGATGTCGATAGCATGTCCCTAGTCATCCACTGTCACTGTCGCCGTCCAGCCAAGGTAATTCTCCATGGGCGTCTCCGCTCAGGTCCTGCCGGAGCAGTTCTAGAGGGCTAGTCACATCCAACGGCCGCCGGAAAATGCCGTCCCTCTTTCCTTTGCTCCATACCATTTGCTGCCAAACTAAATGGAGGCCTTCAGGCCTGCTCTCTTGATCTGAAATCCTGAGTATACCTCCTGACTGTGCCCCCTGTTCCCTTGTTGGCGAAGAGGGAGCGGTCATGGGAAAATCACCATACGCATATCTTGAATATGGCTGAGTCGTTCTCTGCATCTCCGCAGGTGGTGCCCGCAGCCGTAGGGAGTATAGCATCTCATTCGCTGCTGCGGCAACTGACTGCGGAGTTGTGAGGGGGAACGGGGATGTTAAAGGAGCAGGAGGGGAGATAAACTCGGATTGTAGGTTAACGGCAGGCTGGGTGGACTGTTGCGAAATGCGTCCTTCTGGAGCTTCAGGCATATCTACTGTCAACTGGAAAGTTGAATCTGACAGCACACGGGAAACCGGAAAGTGTGTGGGCCATGCGCTAGACCATGGTGACCATGGCTTCCATGGCATTTGTCCGGCGCTGTCAAGGCGCGCTTCAGTTACAGAGCTCAGCGAGGCATGCCTTTCGTGCTGGTTTGCTGAAGATGCTGTTTTTTGACCTGAAGCCTCTAACAAAATACTTTGCGTCCTATCCACGGACAATTTTATCCAACCTCTGCCGTCAGTTAGGTGTTCAAGCTTCTCTTTGAAAGTTTCCTCGGGGCCTTCGTCCACCTTAGTGATGTCCCAGGGACGCATTAGGACTCCCCGGATACTTCGGAGTTCAAACACCCGCAGATGGTGGCTCAAATGCTTACTCATGAACACCTGTTTACGCCGGGTGTAGATGATGCGCCTCAGCTCTTCGATAAGCTCATTGAGGGCTTCCGCGGTTATTGGGATTAATGAGCGTTGGAAATTCAAAAACGATGAAACAGCCGTCTCCACAAGCCCTAGAGCCCTTTCCTGGAGTCCCAGAAGCTCTTCCAGCATCTGGGAGCGCACCGCACTTGCAAGCGGAGGATACTCCGGTCCAGGAGTCGACAGACGCTTAGCATACTTGACAAGTCGAGATGCATGCTTTTGCTGTAAGTTTTTGTCGCGGTCTTTGGAGAACTGTATCACACCACGAGCGCTTTCCAGAGCTGCCTGCAAAACCTTCGCCTTTTTCTCATCGAATTGCACTCCCAGCAGCGCTGACAGAGCAGCGACTTCTTGTATGCAAAATCCCAAAAGAAGATCGGCTACATGCATAGTAAACGGAGGCGGGAGCGAAACAGCAATAGACGATAAATCGCCCGTAACGTGTATCAGCCTCCGCAACACTCGTTCAGTCCGCACTAGCGCTGCGGGTTCAATGCCATCACTGGCGCTTGCTGGTGACTTGTTGCTTCCCAACTCCGCTCCCCTGCAGTGTGCGTCGCGCCCTGCCTCTCCCCCTTCAGCCAGTAATCTCATATATGCTTTCCCAGTAGTGCTGTTCGCGGTGATACGGCTGTAACAATGGAGTATAGCAAATGCTGCGGCAAAGACAGCAAGGAGGGGCAGGGTCGTCAACTGCAAATTCCGGGCTAGCCTCCAGGATGGACTTTTGGCTGTGGAATGCACTTTATGCGCCTTCGCCTGACCTCCCCATACCTGAAGAGCTCCATGTTTACTTTCCCATGACGAGGGACTGGTGTCCATGTTACCAGCAGTTTCAGGTCCACTAGTTGTGGAAGCGAAAATATGGCTCTGTTCATCCATACAACTGAAAAGGGAATGTTTCCCTCGTCATTTTTGAGCTGCAGGAAAACATTAGCATTGGGCCAAATCCCCATATTAAGCTGTCTCCCGTCACGGATGAACAGGAAACTTAAGCGTCCAGTTTACACTCACTTCCATGCTGTCCATCTTACGGAGCCCCCAGCAACCCAGAAGCATTTCAGAAAAAGATCCCCTAAGGGGGATACATGCCCATATGGGGGAAAACAGAAGTGTGCGGGAATGCATGCACCAGCTCCAACAAGACAACAGTGCGGAGTATCGATTGCATCTGTGCTGTTGGTGGCCGATGGTCTACGCCTAGCTAGCTAATTGCCTTTCCCACATCATTCAATGGGCCTGTTTGATAATAAATATGTACCATAGAAACATCCAATTATTGTTAACACGGGCAGCTAACATCGACTAAACTAGTTTCTACGCAGCAATGCAAGCGTTCAGCTCCCCCTGGGCGGTGCACGGAAGACAGGCGACCAAGCAGGTTACTCCCCTGTACCATGCTTGGCCATGTGCCTTTCTCGTGAGTTTCAAATATCATCATATACTCTGAAAAGCATGCTTCAGTAGTTCCCTACCTTTAGTAGCTTCTGTGCTGCCCCTTTGGGAAAGGGCACCCTGTAGCTCGTGCATGAGTCGGAGCATGGTCTGTAGTGTTGGTGCATGTATTTCGATCCGCGTTACCGCGGCTGGCTACTGCGGGCAACGAAGGTGTTTAACAATTGTCTGCACAGTTAGTGCATGTATTAAAGAGTCGTTTGGGTATGCTGGTGTGGGGAAGGTGCAGCCAGAAACTATGCAAGCCATGGCAGGCGGCCTCCTCCGCAGACGAGCCGCTGGCCACTTTGCTGCTGTTGCGCACAGGACGCCTGGAGGCTGTAGAGAAGGTGAGTAAGCTTTTCGGAAATTCTTGCCTCAGGCATTTTTACTCCAGTGCAGCTCACCAGAATCCTCGGCTGAGGTCGATGACTAGGTCGATGACTAGCCACACCGCTTGCCCCGAGTTGCAGTACTCCTTGCTGCAACTCCTGCTGCAAGGCAACACCATATGCTAACATACTGAACTCTCCCTTTGATGTATGCAATGGTAGAGTAGACTACTTTTAAACAATTGCCTGGCCCGCAGTAACCAGCCTGCATGCAAGCAGTTCACGTTCGGCATGGAATGGCGAAGTGCGGTAAGTATGAAATGTGAGAACAACCCCCAGAATGCAGGCCGTATCCCCGCGTATGCGTCTATATGCATGCAAGGACAAAATCTAGCAGGGTGATCCAAGTAGTTGTTTCTTCTAAGGCAGCTTGTGGCTCATATTTGCCAACAGACTTGCACTTGTCAGCACGTAAACCCGTTAAGGTACGGCTTGCTTGTGCTGTGGAGATGCATGGATTTGTGTGGAATCAAACGGAAGTGTATGCATCACAGAACAGCCACGCCTATCCAGGCGAGCACTCACAAGGATGTATTGAACGGAGATGCACGTACGCGCAGTGCGCTGTCGACGCGCATCGTTGAATACGCCGACTCGCATACACACATAAGCCTGTGAGCACGCATAAACAAAATGGAGAACTGGCACGTCGCCATCGGTGTGCTTTCGTTACAACTTGGAGCCTCTTTCTTCGCCGCTACAAACTTGCCCGGGTCTCCCAGGGATGCGTGCGCAGCACGGATGCATCTATGTATTCCACGCACACCACAGACGGGACTGGATTCAAGCAACCGTTTCTGAGACAGTTCTGACGCAAATCAAAACATGTGGAAATATATAAATAGCATTTCCCTTTCATCCACTGTCAGAGTCACTTTCAAGCCAGTGGGACTCCTCAAGGAAACCTTCGCTCGGTTCCCAGTCGAGCAGCTCTAGAAGGCCTGACACTGCAAATGGCAGCCCCGGCAGGCCCTGCATGTTCTCTTCGCTGTGAAATATTCCTTCTTCCACTGAATCGAGGTGTGCAGGCACCCTCTCTGGCTCTGAGGATCTGGGGACGCCTACTGAGTGGAATGTCCCCTCCCTTATTAGCGAAGACGAAGTGGAGGAGGAAGGGGCATTGGATGTAAATCCGGAATGAGAATGAGCCAAGGTCTGCATTTCGGCGGGCAGCCCCTGTGACCGTTCGGTATGTAGCATCTCACTTGCTGCTGCGGCAATTAATTGTGGAGTTGTGAAGGGAAAGGAGAAGGTTGAAGAAACACGAGGAGACATAAAGTCCCACTGTACGCTAACCGCGTGCTGGGTGAGCTGATATGAACTGACTCCTTCCAGGGCCCTGGCCATATCTACTGTCGCTGTGGCAGTTGAATCTGGAATCGGAAGCCTAGGCGACACCGTCAAGGGGGAGACCCAGGTGCTAGACCATGGTGACCATGATGCTTCTCCGGAACTGCCAACGCTCTCTTGAACTTCCATTCCCCCCCATGATTCCTTTTGTATCTTTTCTGCTGGTGGCGCAATTACCTGTAGCCTCGTATCCACCGAAGAAGTGGCTGCAGGGCCAGAAGACTGCCCAGCAGCTGAGCGTGCCTGCGGGACGTGTGACAGTTCCGACAAAGGCGCATTCGTCTCAGCCAACGGTTGACCAGGAGGAGAGGCAGTAGCGGGAGCGGGGTGCCGCATGGCTTGAGATGCCTCCCCGCTTCGAGCTTCATATGAAGGGCTGAAGGCGCCTGGTGTTAGTTGAGTGTGTTGAGAGTGGTTTGGGTGTGTTCTTTCATGACCCTCATGTGTTTGCTTATTCCGCTTCTTCTTCATTCCCATTCCAGAGACAATGTCCGAGTCTTGAAATCGGGGAGGCACCTCGAACCTCTTGTGATTGCGCCCAGAGCGGCTCTTTGAGGCATGCGCATCTTCAGTAGCGACACTGTGCATGCCTTGGGATTCATGATACACTGCTGGAGATCTATTTTTCCTAGCAGATGCCTCTGACATGTTATTTTGATCCTTCTCCTGGGGCTTTTTAATCCAACCCAGACCGTGGAGTAGGTCGGCAAGCTGCTCATTAAGGCCTTGCTCTGGTTCTACATCAAGCTGTTTGATAGTCAACAGATCTATTAGGTTTCCGCGGGTACGGCTGCTTTCAACGTATCGCAGAGAGTGGCTCAAAAGCCTACTTTTGAACACCTGTCTCCGGCGGGTGTAGATGACCCGTTTCAATTCCTCGACAAGTTCATGTGCGAGTTCCTCGGTAACTTGCGTCCTTGTATATTGGGGCTTTAACACTGATGAAACTACAGCCTCTATCACTGCCAGAGCCATTTCCTGGAGCTCCAGAAGCTGTTTCAACATCTGCGAACGCATTTCATTTGCGAGGGAAGGGTACTCCGGGACAGCATTCCGTATATCTTCAGCGTATTTCTCGAGCCGAGAGGCATGCTTTTGTTGTGACTTTGAGATGCGTTCATGGCAAACGCACTTCACTTCCCGAGCTGCTCCTACAGCTTTCTGAAGCACATCCACCTTCTGTTTTTCAAATTGGCTTCCCAGCAGTGCCGACAGAGCGGCGACTTCTTGTATGCAAAAGCCCAAGAACAGATAGACTACCTTCACAGGAAATGGCGATGGGAGCAAGGCAGCAACAGACGAGCAGTCTTTCGTCACCTGTATCAATCTCCTCACCACACCTTCAGTTCGCTCTAGTATCGCAGGCTCAACGCTATCACTGGCACCCGCCGGCGACTGGTGACTTTCCATGTCAGCTTCCCCGCATGGAAATCCGCGCCCTGTCCCTTCCCCTTCAGCCAGTAACCTCAGAGGCCCTCTTCCACGGCTGCCCACAAAAGTGTGCTGACGATAACAGTGGAGCAGCATAAATGCCGCGGCAAGTGTAGCCAAGAAGAGCAGAGTCGTCAACTGTAAATACCCGCCTAGCCGCCAGAATGGGCGTTTGGCTGTGGCGTGCACTGCAGACGCATCCGCCTCAGCTTCCCATTGCTGCCGGGCTCCACGTATGCTGTCCCATGGCAAAGGGCCGGCGTCCACGTTACTTACTGGTGCAGCTCTAAAAGCTGTAGAAGCGGAGATCTCCGTTTGCCCAGGCATAACCGCTGAGGAGCGAGTCTTTCCCCCAGCTGGCGCACCGCTTTATGGACGAATCGAGGAAACCTGTCAAGAACTCATATATAAAGCTATGGTAATGGACGCGGAGAATAAATATGAGCGTCCGGTAGGCCCTCACCAGCATGTTGTCTGGCGCATTGAGCTGCAAGCAACCGAGCAGCACTCGGGCGTAACGGCTGCTAGGAGAGCTATAGATGCATTTGAAGGAAAACAGAACCTTATATAAATGCATGCACCAACTGCTGCCATGGAACAGTGCAGTGTATGCGCTGCGCGTTCCCTTGGGGCGGGCGACGACTTGGTCCGAAGTCTGTCGATTATTTTTCCGGCAACGGTGTAGAGGTCGGTTTGTCTGGAAAAAACTGCCAACCACGGACACTCATATTGTTTAAATGAGGGGCTAGAACCAAAAATCTAATATTTATGCAGTAATGCGAGCTTTCAGCCGTCTCCTAGAACAAGCGCGCAACGTCGAGTCCCACGCTGGCAGCATGCTGGAGTGTTGAGGCTCTCCTGTGTCTTTCCCAATTATTTGGCCATCTGATATAATTCAAGCATAATGCATAACCTGCAAATGGTCTTATGCATCCTTTAGCGGGTTCTGCCATTTTCTTTTAGAGATGGGCAGGCGGCAACTGTACCATGGCCTTTGTGCCACGGTCCACTGTGTTTGTTTACCAGGTATTTCCTGCGTGCATGCGGGTGGTTACTGAGGGTCAAATAAGGGTTTAACAACTGTCAACAGTGCGGCTTCATACACCAAGAAGGGGTTTAGGTGTGCTGGCAAGTGGGGTTGCATAAATTAAGCCACTCGACCCCCTCTGCGCACCAGCCATAGGCCATTGTGACAGCCATAGGCCATTGTGACGCTGTTGCGCCCAGGATGCCTGGAGGTAGGAGAGACCACTTTCTTTTGGGGATATGTTGTTTTAGGTGATTTTACTCTAGGCTAGCCCACAACTATCCCTGACTAAGGTCGGTGGCTCGTGTTACAAGCACTGCCACTAGTTGCAGCAGTCCTCGCTGCGGCTCCTCCTGCAACACTACAGCGCTTGCATGCCTGACGACGCTGCCTGTTGGTGCAAGCCAAAACACCGTAGACAATTGTCAAACA
Source organism: Eimeria sp. OTU-Y (assembly GCA_904066245.1). Lineage (NCBI taxonomy): Eukaryota > Apicomplexa > Conoidasida > Eucoccidiorida > Eimeriidae > Eimeria > Eimeria sp. OTU-Y. The sequence goes on from CAJFCZ010000104.1 coordinate 23,700, forward strand.
CTTAGTTGACCCGCAGTAGGCAACTTTCACGCCACTGGAAATTCATGCACGCGACAAGCGGGCCATTCAATAAGATTGTTTCCCATTTCTGTTGATTCAGTGCTGCTTGCGTGCAACCGCCAAGAAGAATATTATTTAAGGTAGTCTTCTGGAAACCACGGGCTCCAACGGATAGACAGCTCGAAAGATCCCTCATGCTCGGAGGAGGAACTCTCATTTATATTTACGCCTTCGCTTTGTGGATGCCGCCCAATAGAGCATAGAAATGTACATAGGCAACTAGGGAAAAAAGCCAAAGGGATAATCACGCAATTCAGTCGGTGGTTCCCATAAATAATACAGCTCAGGAAGCTCTATCCCCGCAGGCCCTGGCGCTTACGAGAGCTTGTGGCGTGAGAGATTGCCGATGGCAGGTTGAGTGTGACGAACTTTGCTGCACCCTTGACGCCAACTCTGAGCAGCCCATAGACTTCACACAAGCCTGAAGGGTGGTGAAACAGTATTTATTAGTTCCATTATATTTGGTTATATTTTGGGAGAGAAGGATGGTGCGTAGGAGTAAGCGGGTAGCAGCGCCGTAGCTCAGTAAAGAGAGCCGGGAGCTCATAACGCCCTGGTCGCATTGACCGAAACCATGCGGTGCTACCTTAGCTTTCTTTTTTTAAACAGGCGAAGGCGCCCGCTTTCATTAACTCGACTGTTGCACACGCGAAGACTCCGGCTGGGACAGGATTCATCAGATGGTTGGTGCACAATCAAGGGTTGTTCAATGCACCTCCTTGCCCTTGGCCTACCGCTACGCTCGCAAGGGGCACCTCCAGCACAAGTCTCACAAAGCTCTTGTCTTCATGCAATCAGCCTCTTCGGTAGAGCACTTTGGACCTACAGGGTAGGCAGCTTACATGTGCCGAACAGCTGCTACCAGCTGTTGCTGCGAAGGCCAAATGCGTGTTGGCCGTTTGTCGCCAACGGCAGGATGCAGTGGCGAAATGCATTACAAATGCATCAGAACTCAGGCAGTTTAATCTCCTGCGTGTCGATATACACAAATGAACAATGTTTCGCAACGGTATACACAAGCGCACGTTTTTTGAAGCAAAATTTAGATAGATATTTGCGCACTGAGATGTGCATTCATCGACTACCATACTGCAGGAGTTGCAGCAACGCGTTCTGCAACTCGTTGCAGCCTCCCTCCTCCCCGCTCCTGCCTCAGGCCCTATTGCCATTTCTCCCAAGGCGCTTGTAGACTGGAAGGTAGCTCATCTTCCTTTGGTGGAGATCCCCTTTAGGGTGTTTGTGGTGCTTCTTCTAAAGTGCAGCTCGCGACGGTCCTAAGAGCGAGGATTTGTTACCTGAGGAGACGGAGCATGCTCGGTTTTAGATTCTGAATGCAAGAACACTGGCGAAACGGACTCACTTTTTGAAGATTTTGCATGCCAGTAACGCGGATGGAGTGCCTATGCATGCGCGGTTTTCAAGCTCGCTATGAAGTGTTCGGGCTGCTGCAGCTGGGTAAGTAGTCACATATGATAATCAAACACATCAACAAATTACTATCCACAATACTGGAAGCAGCTCAGGCTGTGGGCTATGATGAACTTAAGTTTAATAGCCCTTTTTTTTCAGTTGCACGCACCATAGACAACAGGTAATCGAGAGGTGCATCTTCCTCCCCCGAAACGGGGTGCCGGAAAACTTGTGCGCGTTTTCCATCCTGGTCCACGACTTATCCAGTCCGTACAATACCGTGGGAGGCCCGATGATGCGCCTTCCCGCCTACTGAGTTGGCCTCCCGTAAAACCTTCCCGCCACGGAATTGTTCGAGGCCCCACGCCTCCCCATCCATTTGGTACAAGCCACTGGCGTTGCGTTTTGCACATTCCTCTCAGCTCTGCGGTACCACGCTCAGCGCACCGATTCAAAGAACAGCCCGGACGCCCTGAATTTCAAGAAAGGCTAAGGTGGCCGTTCAAAAAGAGCTCAGTGCATATCTCTATCTAGCTAAAATACAGCAAGGATGGCTCAAAATGGCATGGCTGTACAACTCTAAGCCCTAATCCCTAAGACGATCTCTACGACTTAGGGTTGGAGTTCTAACAATAGTCGTTGTTCTGGTTCTGGTCGATATTCATGTGCGCAAACAAGACCACCATCAATGCGCACATGCTAACTGCCCAAAGTACACCTAATATCTCGATATCGGACGTAATCCGCACATCCACCGAAGGCAAGGTCCACACAGTCCAGTTTCCTAGTTATAAGAGGGATGGACAAGGCTCCAGGGTAAGCCCATTCCACAAAAAAGACATTTCAAGGCGTGACCCAGGGCGAGCCAGCGATGGCCGGAAGGGTCGCAGTAACATCGCGTTCAACGTCGGCTTCATATGTGGAATTTGATGTGGGAGACAGACCACCGGGAAATACTTCATCAGCTTGGAAATCCTCCAATGAATAGGTGGTTTTGCGTTTTCTCCTTCGTAGAAAGGAATTTCAGATGTTTTTGGCCCTGCGCGTACCCAAACGATGCAACTGAGCACAAAACATATGCTGCATTTGTGCGGTGCTGTGTACTAAATTTTGCCGTCATTTCCTGGAATGTATCAAGGGGATATCCTTCCCTATGCGTTCCAGGAAATGCGGGTGACTTTTCATTCAAGCCCCGTATAGTTTCCCATGCCCTTGTCTTTGCCTTCTTCATGCTTTGCTGGTCACAACGATAGCATCGAAGACGCTGCATCAATGACAAAGTGAGATCAGGGAGCTCGCCGTACCTGTGCGCCTCCGTTCAAAATGCTTTTATCGTTTCTTGTGCAGAAGGGGCCCCAAGGAAAGCCGTTTTGGTAGGAAATGTGTTGATAAGGAAAGTCCAGAACTGAGCAGCAGTGCTATTGCACAGGTGCGCGTGCCTGAAGTTTTCATACAATGGGCGTTGCGCTTGTGCAAATAATGCCTGTCTTTCATTGATTTGTGACTTGTCTGGCTATATTTTTGCTGCATTCAACTTCGTAAACGATGCCCCGTCACTCTAAAGGAGCCCCTTCATTGGTTTCCCCGACAGTGTATTTATCGGTACAAACTTCCCTTATTGGCTGGAGTTCAAGACACTAAGAACGCGACACACTTTGTAATACGGTACCTCTGCTGCGCATTTGAACGAGGAGACCAGATACTGCAACTCCTAGATCGACATTCACCCACCAGAATAGCTAAAGCATGCATACCGTTCGCTTTCTTCGGACATCACAACACTTTAGAGTTTAGGATGGGGCACCCAAGGCCATTTGATCCTCCTTCTGGGTAGCCGCTGAACAGTGGCAAGAAGAACGATCTGCTCATCTGTGCCCTATCTCCATGCATGAAGTTCTTGGCCAGTTGCTCACCTGAAACCAAAATGTTTCAATGTTTCAACAGTGAGCAGAGATGGGAGCGCATGCGCTCTTGTTCGACGCCACAGCGCCTTTTGGACGGGGGGAGGAACTGAAGTAGGGTACTCGTCTTCAAGGTATGGGCCATCGACTGCTTTTTTTTGCTTAGCACACAGTCTTAGAGCACTACACAGTCGTAAATCAACGGGTGAAAGCGAGCAGGCGAACGCACAATTTTAGCACTCGTGGGAAAGTGTGCAATGTAGCCACAGACGTTAAGCTTTCGTGCCGCAGGCACCCCGCCTACTACTTCCCAGCCTAGGAGATGCTGTGGTGAGTTTCGTTATGCTGAGGCGTGTGCTAGCCTTTGTATCTCGGGATATTAAGGGGCGCTGAGTTTGTCCCTGCCACTGCACCGTGCTGCCAGAGGCATCAACCCTTTTCGTGCTTGTTAGCCCTTGCATTGGGCTTTGCCGAATTTGACCCCTTCCTATCATATGTACATTCTGTCTAACTGCAACCAACACTTCTATTCTGGTCTGCTGTTCAATGTGCATAAGGCACTCCAACTAAAACAATGAGTCTGCCTCCCAGGCACCCGACCTGATACCGAGGGCAGACAATGCGGTTCCTTCGGAATACAAACTTCCCTCTAAGAAACGCATGCAAATTAATATTGGAACAGCAAACATAGATTTCAGGTAGAAAATTTGAAGAAAATTGGAGTCATCCGCACTGGATAATGGAAAACACGCGGCGCCGTTGACACGTTAGGCAAGGTTCGGGCAATCCACACCCAAGTAAATATACTTCAATATTCCCCAAAAGATTAGAAACACGAATGTTTATTCCCATCGAATTCTTCGGCCGGTGTCTTTTTTTCCTACTGGTGCTGCAGAAAGCGCGTCTCAATGCGAAACCGTGCGGACCAGACAGCATCGGTGGGGGGCCCGGACCATTGGAAACCTCTACTGTCTCCTGAAGTATCCTTATTTCAACTGTCCTTGTGTGTAAAGAAGCATACATTGTGGAGCGGACGCTTGTGCAGTGGGTTCAACTATGCTTCTCTAGTGGTTTAAACAGGAACGGTAGTATCACTATGCTTGCCCCGTGGCCAGCATCGGATCGATAATATTACTAACATGAAGTGGCCAACTACCAACCTCCGAAGCAAGGCCTATAGGGGTGCATACCTACGACTATTTAAGCTAAATACATTTCGCTATTCCGTCTTCGTCGCAGGGGAGTGTAGGGA
>CAJFCZ010000105.1:0-28139 GCA_904066245.1 Eimeria sp. OTU-Y
ATATATAACACTGCCCGACAAATCGCGAGAGAAAATCAACCAAGGCACGCTGAACAAAACATCTGCATGCGCACCTGACGAGTAGCAAAACAAAACAAGATGGCACACACAACCACCTGCAAGCCTCCCGGCCCACAGCGAGCTCTCTGGTCTCCGTTGCACTAAAAGAAAGCGACCCTCTGACACTTGTTGCATTATATCTTACTATTAGTGCTGTAAATGATGAGGAACAAGCATAGGTGTACGTACGGGAGCGAGAATATTGGCAAGGAGCATCAGGCCGATGATGGGGGATTTGGCATCGGGGCCGTAGCCGAAGGATCTGTAAAGGTGGTCGTTGTTCATCACCTTCCCATACAGATATAATGTCACAAACAAGTTCATAAACGCAAGCGCCAAACGCTGCGTGAAGTGGTTCCGCTGCCAGTGACCCAACTCGTGACCTGAATAAAACAGCATACGAAACAAAGTTTCGATAAGTCCTACGGAATATTTGAAGAAATAAACCATCAGCTTAAACCACGAACACCAGCACCTTGAATAGGATTCAACCATGCACGGTTTTTGAATAGCAGGGTCCTTTTCTATAGAGTAATATCTCACGGGAGCCTTATTCCTAAGGTCTAGCATCCAGCTAAGTTGGTTGTGCACCTCTCCAGCTAAAATTGACAGTTTTTCCCCTTGTACAGCCCTATTTCCTTTTTCTTTCTGCGCTCTATAGCATTTTATTCACAACGTAGAGGCTAGTGCACTTGATATGTGTACATGTGCTAGCCAGAAAAGAAAGGTTCCCGAGTATTGCTAAAGAAACTACAAAGGCAAGCGGGAGGGGACGAAATTAACCAGCACGTACCCAGAACAGCTAAGATCTGGTCATGAGGAAGATGAAGTAAAGTATCAAAGATAACGATCCGCTTCCACCGCCAAAAGCCGTAGAAGTAGGCGTTGCTGTGGCTCGAACGCTTCGAGCCGTCCATCTCGTACACCTCGCAGAGAGGGAACTTCAACTTCTCAGCCTGTGCAGCACCAGTTGAGATGCATGGCATGGACCGCAGCACTTTACAAACACTCAAGCAAAAGAAGGGAGGCAGCTAGACAGGCACGCAGGCAGGCAGGCAAGCATGCATATGGAGTGCACACAAAATATGGAGGCAACAACAGATAAGCCTCAAGAGAAGGCCAAGCCACCTATCTATACAACGTGGCTCTAGCTGCTCCACCGCCCAAATGCCATTCATTCTGAGAACTGCCATTCGTACCAAGGCGCTGATTTTGCTCCTCAGTTCCCTGTCCCTCAGCACTTGGAACTTGTTGAAAAGGGGAGCAATGAGGTTCGGATATATCACTATCATTCCGAATGTCACCACAACTGAGAAGCCCCACAGCTGCGCACAAACACACAACGCAAGAGCAAGCAACCCAAACACGGTTAGAAGGCTTTGGCCTTAAACCCCAAGTCGAAACTAAATGGTTTTGAGCACTCGGCAACAAAGACAGCACTGGAGAGGGAGCAGCGATATGAAGTAGAATTGAGGGGAAGCGGAACACAAAACAAAAACAAGAAGGTGCAGATTAGTGAATAATGATTCAGTGAAAACACTACGCTTATGCATATGTGCCTCGTCATACCCAAAGATGGAAATTAGCCCCTCCCCACTTAATAAGCCAGTTAACCGCACACAAAATGGGAGCCCCTATTGCCGCTGTTAGGCCCAGACCAAGAAGTTTGTCTTTAATGAACAAGCCCTTCGTTTTCTTGTTGAAGCCATGTTTCTCCTCTACGCAGAAGTCTCCGTAAAGCTGGAAGGGGGTGCAGATACACTCGGAGATGACGCGTTGTATTCCCATAAAGACCAACGGACGAGCGTAATCCCCGTCCCCAGCCAGGGTCCCTGCGACCCGCCAACAGAAAGGCCCGAAGAAATACAAGGTAGAAAGGATAGAAACACTGGATTCAACGAGAGAAGAAACCATGGAAAGTTTTATCTTGTCGCTATTGTATTCATTGGCTTGGCCATATGCCTCCTCTGACACCCATAAACTCAACAAAGACGGAGGTTTTCTCTTGCTGGTATAGCGGTGCAGCTGCCTCAGGTTTAAATATTGCTCAAAAGCCTCTACTGTCAGCGAAAAACCCACATACACATGCAGCCACGGCACATCTGAGAACCAACCGCTCGAGAAGAACCCCATCCTGGTTCAGTACGAGCGAACAAATGCGCGATGAGGAACAATGAACTGCTAGTTTAATTTACTCTTTCACTTTTCAGTAGCACGCATGCAGTTAAACCCAAACCTTTAACACATTGCTGGAGTCAGCGCAGAAGACAACTACCGCCACTACGCATGCAGCCGTTCACCGCAGCGAGGCACTCACTCTTTCATCTGTATTTGGCATTCCCCGACATTTGAATATGATGCGTTTCTCGTCTCAGTTTCGTTCAGATGCACTTATTGTGTTAATGGCGTATCTAAGGGGGATACCATACTATGGTGGCGTTATGACTGGGGGGGTTCACCCCCCTGGTGTCGAAAGCTCGTACATGCGTTCTTTCCTACCCATGTTCAGGCCAACCCCTGAGGGGCGTTTATTGCTTATCTATAGGCTAGTGCATACACCAAAAGTAGCGCATGTGTGTTTGCATACGGCATGGAGGTTGCCGTCCGGCAGGAACTCGTGTAGCCTGGTCTGTCTATACCATAGCCTGTGCGACGTTGGCAGCCGGACATTCACTTCGCCTTAGGCGGCAGCCTGCAGGCAATTAGAAGTGCTGAGAAACATGACTACAGGTATAATTTGTTCAGTAAAGAAGGTTTGGCATAGTGGGGCCGAGGTGCATGGGTATTTGCAACGAGGTGCACTGCAGCCTTTCTCGGGCGGCCTGCTATCCCTTAGCCTATGGCCCCATACCGTGGCGCCTAGGACGCCTGCGGAAGCGGGAAGTCAGATGCTTTGTGAACACTTAAGTTTTTTAGCTGCAGTGCGTCCCGCGGGAGTCTCTGCATGAGCTCGGGGACTCTTGCTGCACTTAATAGCACCGCATGCATCGTCGGGAAGGGTGGAGACAACAAACCTCAGCAGCACATCTGGGCTGCTTGGTACACTGCAGGGATTAAAAACAACGATGCTTCGGAGGGTTCTGCGTGTGCAAGATCCTGGAGGATCTCCCAAATACCTCTAACATATCCTGTTTCTCCACATTCACTACGGCAGATGAGCATGGTCTGCTCTCTGGAGGATAGGCAATGAACTTTGCCGAGCTCAGTTCCTGTATCTTATCGGGCGCGAGGGGTTTTTCCAGCAGGCGAAATCCATGATGAATACCTCCGCTTTTGCGGAATGTCCAGGTCTGCTGGGCACCGGGAAGCCGACGTAGTGGAGGGGATCTTTGGTCCCCTGGACTTTTATCTCCGTTTTCAACGCACACCTGAGGATTCATGTGGGATACTGGCATTTTCCTCGTGAGAAGGGGACGTACGACGAAGGTAGGCACGCTAAGGGAAGGGTTCAGTGGCCCAGGAGAACATCTAGACCGTCAAACATGGGCTATGGTGCAGGTTAACTCCCAAGCCTGCAGTGGAGCATGCAGTCGGAGAACCGAGAAAACTTATGCAAAGGAAACTGTCGATAGAAAGCTGTACCGAGAAGTACCAGTGAACAAACGTTCAATGATGGACGCGGTGACAGGCGGCCGGTTACCGGTCGGGCCGCGAAGAGGGAACTGGAAGGACGGATCGAACTCGTTGAAGGAGCGGAACAGCTCTACTTCCTCAGCCTTGAGAAGGGAAAAAGCGGGTCCGGAGATGACCCCAAATTTAGAGACCATGAATATGGAGGCGGCGCATTCCAGACCTGCTGGGAAGGGGATTAGAAGCAATAACTGACAGCAGCCAGCAGATTCGACACCCTGAATTCTGGGAGTGCATCACGAACGGCGCGTCTACTTCTCTAGCAAAGCCATGCAATTCATGACTGCAGACATATATAATGGGCTAAAGAGCTAGAGAAGGAGGTGGCTGAGCAACGCCGCCAAGGGAACAAACAAACCGGTTCATTAAGCGGCTGGCTGCCGTCACCCACCGGAACGTGCCGAGCAGGTGTGGGGACGTAAGGTGTGGCTGCCGCACCTGTAGTTCGTCCTGCAGTCAACTGTGTGCTTATTTGGCAAAGGCTCAAAAGTTAATGGTTCTAGCTGATACAAGTTGTGAAGTGGATGTGATATGGGAGGCAGTCGCGAGGCGGTGCAGCCTGGCTGCTGATCCGTCCACGCAACCTCTGCCAGTGGCGTTCGCGGTGGGGGGGAAGGATACATATGCCAACAACTGTATGGGCGTAAAATGCGTTCTTAAATCTGGAATGGGCCGCATTACCACGTACTAATGATACTGGACTTCTAAGTTAGGCCAGCTAACTGCGGCATAGTCCTAGGTATGGCGTGGGGCAGCCAGTGGAGGACGCGTACGAGACCCCCAGACCGCACAATCGAAACCTACATGTTGGGGATAAATGTGAGAATGCGCTTTCAGCCCTTCTAACGGCATTTCTATCTTATACTGCAAGACAATTTAAAGCAGTATCTCACAAAGAAAGGAGCGAGGCAGATCCTACGCATTGCAGAGACAACGCAGGAAACAATGGAGAAAAGCATTCACTCCGTCGTGGCGGTCTTACGAATATTGTGCTTTTGGAGGATTCAATCCACTCAACAGCCGACGAACAGCAGAAGTTGTCACCAGGCAAGGCCTTCGCTGGAGAATACAGAGTTACCAGCGCGCATGTAGTGCGGCGGCACTACGGTGCAACGCCTCCGGCACTGCTAGAGAGTTAACAGGTGGAAGAACACAAAAACAATGATCATTTAGATGGAATTGTGTCAATTTGTAGAAGAAACAGCACATAGTTGATACATGTGCTCTTGATTCCCTAAGGATGGGGCCGGCTATGATACCGGCTCTGCTACCGGGGCGCTTAACCCCAAGGGGTCAGCGACGAGGGCTCAGACCTGATTTTTTGTGCTTTTCGATACCTTTAAGGGACCTTATATTTGATTTAAGGTTTCAAGACATTATCTGTGTTTCTATTATGGGTTGTGCACTGACTGCAGCGTAGCAGTTACAGGTGTGGACCTAGTTACCGTGTGAGCTTGATCGTAGTAGCAGCTCAGCGAAGGGGCTGTAAATGCCCAACGCACACGGTTTCATCCCCGGAGCAACCCTAAGGGTTCTTCGGAGGTACCGCAGACCCCCCCCATGCTAATGGGAAAATCGAGCGGCGAGCAAACGAGCCGCTACGGAAAGGTAGGGTTCAACAGTCAACTAGTGTGTTCTGGCACAATCTGCTGATAGCGAAGATCACAGAAGAAAAATGGTGCATGCACGCCGAATTCAAGGCCCTCAACGAAATCGCGGTGAAATCGCAGCTTTCGATGCCCAGAATCGTTTAAGCTTTCAGATTATTTGCAGGGTTTAGTTTGTTTGTCCTTTGACTGTGGGAGGCTGTTTTGCATATTTCAGTGCATCCCCACTACAGGCACAAGAATACGTTCCGCGATTCACCTCCAAATAGGAATATACTTGTATGTCCGTAGGCCTCGTGTGCAGGCCTACCGAACTGCAGTGGCAAGACAATGACGATTTTTTGGGACCAATACGGGCAAAGGCTTGTAATATACACCGATGATCTACGTGTCTCCAGCCGAAGAACGCAGGAGCAGTATAACTCCCTGTCGCATGCTATTCACCTGCTGAGCGAGAAACAGTTGTTCGTGAAAGCACAGAAGCTAAATGTTGATGCTAACAAACAGCTTCTGAGGGTTTTATGTCTCTGCAGCAGGGGTGAAAAGATCCTTATGATGGTTCGGGCGTGGCTGCAAACCCTGTAAAGTCGCACAGGCATGCAGAAGCTCCTCGATTTCGCACCGTACTACTGCAAATTCATTCCTGGATTCGGCCTCACGGCCGCTCCCCTAAAGGATTTGAGTAAAAAGAACAATTATCTCATTAGGATGCAGAGAGAAGAGAAGGACCCCAGAAGCCTTATCCGACATCTGGGGCCCACTGTAGTACTCGCGTTCCCTGTTTTCGAGACGATTTTCTTCCCAGCAACCGATGCCAGTGACATATCAATTGGGGCGATGCACTGTAAGCAGGTCTATGACTTGAAAACGCATTAAATAGCCGCGTCCTACTCCCATCGTTACACAGAAAGGGACCAGAAGTATCCAGCACGTGAGTAGGAGCTCTACTCGGTCTAGTGGGGAGTGAAATAGCGCTGGCATTGCCAATGCGACAGGCACTTCACAGTGCAAGCCGATCACCAGTGCCTGACACGCCTGACGAATAGCTTGCTATTGTACGATAATTCCGTGGCTTCGCTGCCGCAGTATGCAGTGACGCAGTTGAATTTCACAGTCAAGGGTACAACTAGCGAGACCGTTAACGCATTCTCCTGGCGGCTGTCAGGGGAGGGACAGTGTTCTGCAACCCCTCCTATATGCGGTAACTCATGTTTCCATTCTAAATTGCGTTTTTCCTACTCCTCAGATGCTCACGCAGCTGCTCCCGTCACCCAGCTCAACAACGGCAGCCAGGTCAGGAGCTACAGTAGGCACAGTGATAGCTTGCGGCAGCATAGGAAACGTGGATTCCGTCAATTGTGGGAAAGTTCGATTATACCAAAGAATGATTGAGCTAGTAGGAATTCGATTATACCAAAGAATGATTGAGCTAGTAGGAATAAGATTAAATAATTAAATCCTTTACATTATATGCGCCAGGTTCGAGTCGCACAGAAGTTTTTCGCAAAATGCACTATCTTATCGGAATGCGGTGGAACAGTGGAACGAATCGCAAGGTCCTTCTGGTGGCCTAGGATGCGCCAGTCAGCCGAGGCATATGTCTTCACTTGCCTGGAATATCAATACCAAAAACCACAGAGCATCCTCAAACGCGGATGCATTCACACTCTTCCGATTCTTCAGCGGGTCTGTGTGGACATCTCAATGGATTTTATATTGGGTTCTATCATCAGCTAGAGGCTGCGGCACGTACCTGCTTTGCTGTCGTTAGACTCACCAACTGCATGCTGTTCATCCACCATCCGAGTGCAGTTACAACAGAGAGAGTGACACAATTATTTTCAAAAGTTCCTCCTTTTTCGGAATAGCATGATTGCTGGAACGGCTCCGAACTTTAAAAGCACCTTTGAGCGCGATTCCATGGAGCTGCTTAAGATCGACCACAAGCTGCCCACCATGACCCACCCAAAGACAGACACCCGAATAGAACGCGCCAACGGTATGCTACTGAACTGTCCGCGACTCTGTGTTCAACAAAGTTCATTAAAATGACTTTGTTTCCACATTTCTGTTGGAAACTAGCTCCATACGCCCTTTGCGTCCCACTTCAGCATACAGCATACAGCACCGCGGGAATGCATGCAAAAGACTCAATAGTACCATGCAAGGAACTACAACAAACGGCCTCCCATTTACCGTTTTAACACAAAAGACTTGTTTCTAGCTTAATCGCACCTCCTCAATAGAGCAGAAGATGGCGAGTACTTCAACCGGCTAGCCATGAGTTGCGTATATCCATTTCCTGTTCCTTCACTTGCTGCTTCACCCGCTGCTGAGGTTGCGTACATCAGCGGCTTACCCACAACGTCGAGATGCGAACATACTCCCAATATTGGCTATATAGAGAGATTTGGAGGAATAACCGAAATTCTCACATTTTCACCCCTAAATGGCAGCAACGTCAAAATGAGAGCGAACAAATGGCCGTGTCTGAGATTTTGGACGCACGTCTATCAACGCGCAGAGGCCTCAGAAAACGAGAATACTCCATTGAATTGCCAAAAAAACGGCAACTCGAGTTACATCCGGAGGACCACCTAGGGTCAGGCATGGGGAAATTCCCTCTTCAGTCCAGGCCTTGCTTTAAAACAAGTTAAGAGATAAAACCACCTTCGCAGAGTAATAATCTCCTAATCACAGGCTGGCTAATACCCAGTACTGAATGATGCTCTTCCCGGGGGCACCATCTAGGTCTCCACCGCAAGTGTACCGGCGAGCAACCCTTGTCTCCCTGCTGCAAATAGACTATTACAAAGGTTCATGAGGTTCAGCATGCACTCCTGTTCAGCAAATAAAACGGAACAAAATCCGCAAGATAGTTTTTTTCTCCCCTTTCTCCAAAAAAAAGAATGTTCTGTTAACCGCACTCGTCCCGGATCAGCGGCCCAAGGGGCTGGGACTGGGAAGGAGGGACGGTCTATTATGTGCCGCAATATCTGATTTGCACTGTCATGGCTTCCTCGCTTTGAGATCAAATCAATACATTTCTCAGTAGTACTTAGAAACTAGGGAACGTATTTAGTACTTACTTAATTGCTGACAGCTAACACACCAGCGCACGCTAACACCCCATATCGCAACGAGCACAGCAATCTGATAGGCTGGCATTGTCACCTTGTCACTCGCGTTGCGTATTACACACATGTTCCTAAGGGACTCCTTGTAATGAACGTCCACTACAACCGAGTCTGGGTACTATACGTGCTCCAAGTTAAATATTGCTATTATTAGGGTTCTTGCGAGTCTTATCTCCCTGATGGTCTCGCTGCTTACTTTGTATGCAACTCGGTTTGTGTGGTTGCTTTCGCTGTCATATCGTGCCTAATTCGAGTGTATGCGTGACAACTGCAGCACATAGACTGTGTAGGGGACGTGTAAATATGCCTGCAGGTGCACAAGTACTCCCATCCACCACTCCTCTGAGCAAAAGCTGCAACAAAACACTGCCTGTGAGGGTGAGAGCTCAGTTGATGAATGAGTAGTTATGTTGTAGATGAGCCCAGCTCAGGCAGTAGGCGCTCCTGTACCCGCTCATCAGAGTGTATATAGGCCCTAAGCATTTGCTCCAGAGTGCAGTTGGCTCTTTATTTTTGGCCGTCACTCTGGGTACTGTACGATGATGTCCCATGATGTCATTGCACGCTTTAAGTAAAAGCAACAGCACTGTTGTTGTCACAGCTCCAATTAGGAGCGAGGGCCACGATAAGAAATAGGCGCGTGTGGGAATCCGTGGTAGTGAATAATAGGCCGATCCGCCAGGAGCTCCATAGTATCAGCGGCTTCGAACGATTTCTTATCAGGAACGGCACGAGCTATGTTGCTGAGTGTGTCGACCAACATTAGTATAGAAGCATTCCCGGCTGTTTGAAATGTAAATCAGCAACAAAATCAAGATTCACAAAACTTCACCGACCAAAGAGAATGGTTAAGTGTTGGAGGAGGCCCGGAGGCCTCTGATGCAGCCGTTTAAACGTGCGTCAGTGTGTGCTTGACTTCATATACGCCTAGTAGTGTTTGCTCGCATGCCTGAGCGAAAACAGTACTGGCTCAATGCCAATAAGGTCTTCTTCTGCTTCGATGCACTGCTATCATAGGATCATGATGGGAACAAAGAACCCGTGTAGGGAGCTCAGGGAACCGGGCCACGAATGCCGTGAATGCCGACTCGCAAGTCAAGGGCGATATAGCGAAAAGGTAAGCTGGCGTTCGCGGATGTCGAACCGGATAGCTTCACCGGTTCGGTGCGCTGTGGCATTGTAAGGGTCACGGTAGACTGGACATTTCCTGTAGGCCGATGCCCATTGCTTGATGATGGGAGGGGCCGTTTTCTTCGTTGCTGCTGGTGTAGGTTCCGCAACCGATGGGCTTGGTTTGGGCGTAGGGCGCTTGGGCCGCTTAGGGCGTTGCATAGGTGTTTGCGAACAAATGCCGGTCGGCCCCCGAGAATTGCCCTGCCTTCTATTCGTCGATCCATAACCATACGGATCCGGTGAAATCAGGCTTCAATGTCAAGAGCATATGGCATCTCTAGTATAGTTTGAATAGGAGGGAATGGGAAGTCAGGGGCTATCGTAAGAACATTCAAGGCCTTATAATTAACGAACATGCGCGTCTTTTGTTCCCCGGAGCCACCATGACGGTTAACCACCATAATTATATTCGTGCAGACAGGGGAATACGCTGTCCCTATCCACCCGTTAGCTGACAAATTAGCAATTTCCGGTTTGTGGGAATTTAGGTGATCATGCGGTAGATAGAGACTTTGGACGTAACTTTCCAGGTACAAATAGGACACAGTGGTTGTCCGGCTGCCTCGGTGGCAGTGCAACAGGCAGAATATTGAGGAAGATTTCCCGGTGCGCACGCAGCACCTCCAGTGCCGCAAGTGGAGTTGCCAGCGGCTCTGCCGGCCCCTTGCCTCACATCCGATCACCTGAGGGCCACTGTCTCTCCAGGCACAGAAAAGCCAGTATGATGTACAACGCTTGTAGTGGATCTCTGAGGCCCTTCACGTCCGCACTGCAGGAGGAACGCGCCAGCCTCTACCTTTCTCCATGCCCCTTCGTGGGACTTGTACTTCTTAGGGGACGGACTCAGGAGTGCTACAGCCTCCTCCGATGTCATGCGGGCCAACGGCATGGTCTGTAAGTCATATGCGTGTGGCAAAAGGATACCCCTGCAGGGGTCCTTTTGCTCACCTTTATAGGGATACCCTCCTTGAACTTTTCCGCACAATATCGGAGAATCGGTAGTACACAACATTTGCCGTAAGCATAGCTCCGCAGCTTTTCGGGGCGAACATATCAAGCAACCGTATTCTCAGTCAGCCAATCAAGCCCCAGCACTACACAATACGAAATATGGCCTACTATGAAATCTACCAAGAAGTTTTAACGTCCCCACCACATCGTTAACCCTTCCGCGACACGATCAATACGGAACTGTTCACCGGTAGCTATAGTGAACATACATTTCTTTGAAAACCGCCCCGCAGTAGGTTGCAGGCGTTCAACTGTCTTCGGAGTAATAGAACATCGAGATGCCTCGGTATCTGAAAGCGACTCACAGGAGCTCCCATGTACATCAACGCAAAGCACTACAGTCGTTCCCACAGCACACAACCGCATAGTACCGCATTGGTGGCGAGACATTCATGTGAACGAAGGCTACGGCAAGGTAGTGGACTCACGTGAATCTCTCGCCACCAATGCGGTACAATATCGGCATTTTCTGGCCTGTTGCTATCATCTAACACCTCTGCCTGCGGTTCGCTGTTCCTCCTTGTACTCTGTCTCCCACTGCTTCGTACCGGAGTAGTCACTGTCCCATGTTGCGCCACTGATGACCAGTGACACGTCCATGCTTCTTCGGCCTCAGCAACCGCCCGGTTCCCAATACCAAGTAGCTTCTTTCCCCTCTTTGGCGAGACTGGAATGGTGTTAGCTGGCATCGCTACTGCGGGCATCACCCCTTTACCATAAGGAGGCAGCCTAGTACGTTTGTCCCCCAAAACACCTAGATTCTCTCTTTTTAACGCTTATTTCCCTTATCACTTGGGCTACTTGGCTGCCACCCTCGCCTTGTCCTTGCGTCTATCGTCATTCGTTCCCTTCCTGAGCAACCCTTTGCGAAGTGCCCCAGACCACCACACTTCTTACACATTTCGCCTCTTCGCCGTGATGCCTCATTGCTTGGTGGGCAATGCCGTGTGGTGTGCCTCTTGCTCTTACATCCAAAACATGCAATTGGTATATCTTCTGGCTGCGCGGGTTGGTTAAGTCTATCCCTGGCTCATCAGACCTTATGCGCGCTTGCTACTTCCCTCCGTTTCACATCCTGTAATGCCTCCCGCGTCTGCCGTGCTGCTGCTTGCTGTATTCCTTCTCTCGTTGCCACGATTGTTCTCAGAGCTGGAGCAGTGTTTTACCAACTCATGTGTGTCATGTGATCGTCTTTCGACACAGCAAGGGGAACGGAGCTACCTGTTAATTCCGAATTCACTTTCCTTTTCGCAGCCTGGCACTCGTTCCTCCTCAAGGGCCTGTCTCCGGTGTGTACGAAAGACCTTTCCGTTGTGTAGATACATCTGCGTGCCAGTCTCTGGCAACATGGTTTCTGTAATCAAACAGCTCAATAACTCCGGTAGTTTCTGGTTCAACATAAATACGAGACATCTCGAATTTCAATATCCAGGAACAGGCCCCAAGTGTAGTACGCAACGCCCTCTGCTGCGACTACGTAGGTTCGCGTGCAATCACAATCACAGTCACCAGTCATCATTAAGGAGGAATAGATACCAGAAGAGACTGTCTATACAGTGACGTCATATTTTCCACCTAAATTATACCCATGTTCAACTAATATTGTCTCAATTAGTGTTATTTCCCACCACCGGCCTTTATATGGGGTCTATTGTAGTGCCAATGTACTAGATTGCAGCATAGCTTGATTCGCAACAAAGTCTGCATCGTCATTTTATGTACACCACACTTTACAAACAGCTGCCAGTAAGAGCCACCCCTACCACTACCCACGCAAATGCGGGACCAGTGCGATGACAGCGGCTTAGCCATTGCCTTCCGCTTTTTTTCCCACAAGTCTGAGATTTCCGCTTCAAAATTTCTGTCTCTTTCTGGCCGACAGAGTACGCGGGGGTATGTGTTCGTTTTGGCACTTGTAGCGTGTGCCAGGCCCCTGCCTGCTGAATACGCGGACCTGGGGCTTCCCTTTGTACAAATCATGTGGGGGATACCCTGCAGCAACCAAGAAACATCTAAGTTGCTGTCTTTGTCAATTTGCGACGGCATCTCAACTGTCTACACTAGAAGAATCAGTTAAGCTGTGGCCTTCACAGGCAGGGATGACAGTTCGGCTGTCTCCTTCAGAAAGAGCAACTACATGCTTCAGTGTAGCATCCGCGGACTGAAACCAGGGGATGCACCCCTACATGCGGACTGGAAGCTAGCTGCCGAGGGGTAGGCATGTTTCAGCAACGCTCTACCATGTTTTTGCATGCGGCAATGGGCTTTGCTTGACTATTTGCGGCGGTGCGCTCTGCAAACCGTTTCAGCCCACCTCATTGCACCGGGCCCACGCCCTCAGGCTGATGCGTCTGAGTGCAGTGGGAGAGAAAAGTGAAGCATGTTCCTTTCTGGGAAGCTTTTGCAAACTCTTAGCGTACACTATGGGAGCTCACAAAGATCCTTGAATCAGGTCAGATATTCTTGTTGTACGGAGAGAGACTATGGATTACCGGGAATGTGCATATCTTAAGTAATTTGACGCTGTTGCAGCCCATGCTGGTCCTTATGTAAGATCAAAAAAAAGGATTCCAAAAAGAATCCGACCTCCCCTCCTGCTTCCGAAACCCTTTGGCGCATCAGCTTACGCGTCTGGGATTGATGCAAGATGAGGCGTATGCAAGCACAGCCCAATTGTTTCGCATATTTGTGCATGTTGCCAGCACGTACCTGGCAATCCGTTGTCAGCCCGCAAACAAGTCGAGACATGGCTACAAACCTCCAATAGCTCATGATACACAAGGCAACTTGTGGCAAGACCAACTACTTTTTAACGAGTATTTTAACTACTCCTGCTCAAGCTGGCTACTAAGCAAAATCGAGGACTCGCACCAGTCAACACCCCTGTTTGTAGATGCATTAGTAACGCGAATAATTGCTAAGCACTTATTTAATCTCAGTAGCCAGTCTGGATGATCGTGGAAATGCGCGTATGAACTTCAGAGAAACCACAACCCGCATAGTGCAACCACAATAAATGTGCGGGTTCCAGAAAACAACTCCCCAAAGATGCACATTGGAGATGTGAATATTTTTGATGGAGTAAACGTATATAGTAGTGATATGTCTGGGAAGGAATATAACGCATATCTAGTGTTTCCCCTGCTTCACCACCTCCGCCCGCGACCACCCATTGAACAGGGGAGATGTCTTCGCTCACAGCGAGCACGGACGTGTAAACTACGCAACATGGCACTTTGTTATTGTTTTTCTTACATATTTAACAAAAAAATAGCAAGGTGTACCTAACAAAATGCGTGTCGTAACAATTTTATCTTTCCAAGTCGCGGGTAGTAAAAAGTCACCGGGGGGCCGTTGATAGCTGGTGGGAGCGGTGTCCAGAAACTCAGCTTGAAAAGCACTAAGCAGTGATCATAAAACGTTCCATAATTGTATAATAAATTAGTTAAAATAAGTCTAAAAATGGAAATTACTGCATCCTTTTTCCAGAATGGCGAAACGGCGTCGCTGCACCTGTCGCACTCGCGCGCATTCTGGCACCTTCTTCGTCGCAGGGCGACGCCGGCGGTACCACCGCAGGCGAAAGGAGCAGCTACAGTGGCTTTCGTTGGAGTCGTCCTCTGTAAATATATATATTTTCAACCGTGAAGCTTATTGTGTGTTTTTTGCTAAACAGTTATTGCAACTCTTGTAAAGGACTCCACCTCACCAACGAAAATGGCGCATAGTCTGCTCTGTGCTGCTGTCTTAGGCGCTCTTACCGCGGTGGCGGATGCTGGTACAGCCAGCACAGCTTCTCGGCTGAGTGCTTTAAATACTCATGAAGTGTCTTTGCAGCATGCAACCCTTCAGGAGGAGGATATTGCTTACCGTCCAGCAGGGACACGCCGTGCGATGCAACCGATGATGCTTGTCTCAATTATGGCGGTGTCGCTCGCTGCAGTTTTCCTGATTCTACACTGCATGAAGGTTATCAGCGGCTCTGGAAGCAGCGGATCTGCCTTCCGACGACTGGCAGAAGGAGGCAAAGATCCATGCTCTGTAAGTATATGTGCATATCGATATATTCCAAGCATTTTGTTGCATCCAGGTGTCGTCACTGCTTGTCTCGCTCCCAGTATGAGCTTTGACCATGTTGGAACGCAAGCCATTATTGTTCGGTGTGTGTTAAATGCTTACAATCTTTTCGGCTTTCGCAAGTCCTGAAAGCCATCCAAATTATGTTCTGCTCAGAAGGATGTACGACCGATCGGGAACTCCCGAGGTTTGCCGGTTGCAGAATTCTTGCGCACTGACAATGTTAAATGGCAGTTGATCGCTTAAGCTACTAGGAAATGACAGCTGAGACAAATTTTAACTCCAATGTGTGGTCGAATGTGGTGTGCGGAGTTGACTTGTTGCAGACTACGCCATATGCCTTTGTTTTACTGCTTAAGATACCCTTTATAGTTTAATGGGTTGGCGAATTGCAATGTTTGTTCCTTTTCTTCGTGCATTTCAATTTGAGAATCCGTAGCAGCTGCCTGAGCAGTTGGTTTTACAGTCGTATCGAATGTCTCACGATGGGTGCCTAGCTTTCGCAGCGGATCGGTTGATAGTGTTGCCGACGGTCGTTGGATATTGAAGGTTATGGGCAACGGGTTGTGCTATTCGTTGTGCTTTCTGGATCCTATCTCGTGGCTCGTAAAAGGGACAGTAGCTTGCATGCGAATAAGTTGTATTCTTATTGATACAGTATGCAAGATTTTGCTTGGAAAATTCATGCGTATTGCCTGAAGGGGCTTTCTTAATATTAGTGTAGGTGATACTCTGATTCCTGGTGCATTTTTCAAAAGTACTTTATGCACCTCAGATTTCAACCGTAGTTGCGTTGTGTCCAGTTAAGAGTGCCTAGCATTCCGACTTTGTGCAATTTAGTATGAATTTGCCTAGTTTTGCTTCAGTATTAATTATATGCATTCGAAGCAGTTGTTATCTCACCCTCTGAGATTTCATGCAGCTCGGATTAATCACCAGCGACTATTTTATACATCAGACATTACCACATTCAGTATGGAACATACGCTAAGGAGGAGCTACTTCATTGATCGAACTACCAGAAAATTTTCCTCTAAAACGCAAAGCCTAAGCCTTCAAAATGGCGAAAATTAAACTTCTCGCTTCCAGGAGGAAGTGGGTTTCGATAGGCGTATAGCCTGCAGACAGCAACATTGCAACATTACAGGATTGCTTATATATGATAAATTTAACTCAGCATCGCAGAACTGTCGTAGCACTGATACTTGCAGGTGTGGACGCTGGGTGAACAATATCGAATATTGTGCATAGAAGGACACGCCATAGTTAGGTTCGTTTGGTGGCAGCATAGGCCGCTAGATTGAGAACAAACACACACTTGTCAAGCAGTGGGGTTCGAAGGGATGTAGACAACGCTCGCGTTGTTTTGTTCGTGTCATGCTTTCAGTAATCCCCGTTCAGAACTGTTAAGTGGCAGCCGTAGGTGGTTTATGATTGATCGCGGATACTTCCATGAGGTAGTGCAGCAATTGACTGCTACAATCTATACTGTCGATTTATCGCCTTCCTTGACTTGGATTTGTTCTTTTAGCCGGTATCGTTTGTTCAGGAGGGAGTATGTAGCAAACGGTGCCTGCATCGAGCTTGTGGTTATATGCGCGGCTGGTGGGAGTATCAATGTTGTTTATAGCATTTGCGCTAGTAGATGATTACGAAGGAGGCTGTGTATAATCCATCTCATCGGTAGTGGCGGTAGGAAAATATTAGCAGACAAACGAACATGCCATGATGTTCGGCAAAGGTTTAATATACGAATCTAGCCCGTATGTGCCGTCAACGTTCTTGTTGCGTTCATACAGCCCTGAAGGACTTACTTAGCCAATATTTTGCTTTGTTCATTTGTGCGGATGGGGATTCGATTCTTCCACAGATGATGACGTTGTGAAACCATTTACTACAAGAATCTATTTCGTGTCAACTTATCGTGTTGCTTGACTTGCATCTGCTGATTACGCCGTCTTTGTTTGATCAGGAGGAAGTATGTAATAGGCAGCGAATGCGTCCAGCTTCTGATTTTGTGCACCGCTGATGAGAGTGCGGCTGTTGGTTGTTTATAGCATTTGTGCTAGTAGAAGACTACAAAGGTGGCTGTGTTTTGTTCGTGTCATGCTTCCGGTAGTGGTTGTAGAGAACTGTTAAGAGGTATCCGAACAAGTCATGATACTCGCCTACGGTGGAATATAGAAATCTAATCTCTATGTGCCGTCAACGTAGTTCATGCGTTCGTACAGCATTGGTTATGAGGGTTTATGATTGAACGAGCTTACTTTTATTAGGTAGTGAAACAATTGACTACTGCCGGCTTTATTGACTTAGTTCTGTTGATTTGCGCCGGTTTCGTTTGTTCAGAAGGGAGTATGTAGCAAGCAGTACTTGCATCTAGGCTGATGATCGTTCGGATGTTGGTTGTTTATAGCTTTTTTGCTGGTGTTTTGTTCGTGTCATGCTTTCGGTTGTGGTTGTAGAAATCTGAAGCCATGGCAGTCGCCTGCAAGGAAGAGGATACCATGCGGAATGAATTGCCTATTTTTTTATAGTACTTCTATGGATGCAGCGCTAATTTCTTAGTTCTCTGGAGTTTCTGAGGATTCAATATCTCTCAAGGGTTCTGCCTCTTCAGAAGAATGTGCGGATCATCCTAATAATAGGATTGTTGCTTAATGCTCATCTACGATGATTTTGCATGCATTATCCTTTTGTCAGGTGGTTTGTGCGGAACTATGAGAGTGCCTCTTCAGAAGAAAGTACGAATCATCCTAAAACTAGGATTGTTGCTTGATGCTCATCTACCATGTTTTTGCATGCATTATACTTTTGTCAGGTGGTTTGTTTGGAACTATGAGAGTGCCTCTTCAGAAGAGAGTGCGGATCATTCTAATACTAGGATTGATGCTTGATGCTCATCTAGCATGATTTTGCATGCATTATCCTTTTGTCAGGTGGTTTGTTTGGAACTATGAGAGTGCAGTGCCGTTACGGGGTATTGGCTATTGAGCAGGGAGTGCGCTTCATCATGATGAGGTTGTGATATAATTTACTACAACAATCTTATGTGTCAATTTATTGTCTTGGATGACTTGCATTAGTTGCTTACGCGGGCTTTGTAGAAATCTGAAGCCATGGCAGTCGCGTGCAAGGAAGATGATACCATGCGGAATGAATTGCCTATTTTTTTATAGTACTTCTATGCATGCAGCGGTAATTTCTTAGTTCTCTGGAGTTTCTGAGGATTCAATATCTCTCAGGGGTTCTGCCTCTTCAGAAGAAGGTGCGGATCATCCTAATACGAGGATTGATGATTGATGCTCATCTACCATGATTTTGCATGCATTATCCTTTTGTCAGGTGGTTTGTTTGGAAGTATGAGAGTGCAGTGTCGTTACGGGGTATTGGCTATTGAGCAGGGAGTGCGCTTCATCATGATGTTGTGAAATAATTTACTACGGATCATCCTAATACTAGGGTTGATGCTTGATGCTCATCTAGCATGATTTTGCATGCATTATCCTTTTGTCAGGTGGTTTATTTGGAACTATGAGAGTGCAGTGTCGTTACGGGGTATTGGCTATTGAGCAGGGAGTGCGCTTCATCATGATGAGGTTGTGAAATAATTTACTACCACATTCTTAGTGTCAATTTATTGTGTTGGTTGACTTGCATTAGTTGCTTACGCGGGCTTTGTAGAAATCTGAAGCTATGGCAGTCGCCTGCAAGGAAGATGATAGTATGCGGAATGAATTGCCTACTTTTTATTGTACTTCTATGCATGCAGCGCTGATTTCTTAGTTCTCTGGAGTTTCTGAGGATTCAATATCTCTCAGGGGTTCCGCCTCTTCAGAAGAAGGTGCGGATCATCCTAATACGAGGATTGATACTTGAGGCTCATCTACCATGATTTTGCATGCATTATCCTTTTGTCAGGTGGTTTGTGGGGAACTATGGGAGTGCAGTGTCGGTAAGGGGTTTTGGCTTTTCAGGAGGCAGTGCGCTTCATCATGACGAGGTTGCGAAACACATTACTACAACAATCTTAGTGCCAATTTATTGTCTTGGTCGACTTGCATTACTTGCTTACGCGGGCTTTGTTTGTTCAGGAGGAAGTATGTAACAGGCGGTGAATGCGTCTAGCTTTTGATTTTAGGCGCAGCTGATGAGAGTGCGCAGAGCCGCCGAATGCTCTGCTCATACTAATAGCCTGTCGTTTTTTTCTGAGGAAGACGATGGTTCCGTTGTGGATTTGAATTATCTACCAATGCTATCAAGCACTCCTGGAACGAGAATGCAAAGCCTGTCGGGGGTTTTGCATATTCAGAAGCCAGTGCGCTCCAATACGCAACCCCATTAGGGATACACGCTGAAAATTTGCATCCTTGTTCTGCCCTTGGTCCAGCAATACAGCGAGACTGCAAACCCTGTCGGGGGTATTGCCTATTCAGAAGCCAGTGCGCTTCAATACGCAACCTCATTAGGGATACACTCTCAGGATTTGCATCCTTGCTCTGCCCTTGGTCCAGCAATTAGTCATTTTAGTTCGCGTGTATGTTTTTTCTAATGCGATTTCAGGTCTTATAACGCACACTAGCAAGTGAGAATGCTTTTTCTTTACATTTCGGTTTGTGAATGTTTTTCCAACTGCTCCACTGGCAATTGCTTTCGTTAGAACGTATGTTCAAGGCACGTGCAGTAGTAGATCATGAAGTGCAATATGCATTGGTTCGATTTTGTACTGTTTCTGAAGGATACTTCCTGTTTATATGATGTAGTCTCTTTTATAGTATTTGAATATACCAGGGCAGGTTGGAATACTGTATCATTGGGAAAATAAAAAATGGCTCCAGCCCGTGCGTTTGATATGCTGTTTGCGTTGGTGTATTCGATCAGTCGAGTATAGAGTGGTTCAGGCTCTGGCTTGTGTTGATTCGCTGTTTGGGTTTAGTAGCAGATTCGATAGTTTCTCATGTAGAATACGAGTATATTTGAAATACAGAAGCCAGTGAGCACTTAGATTTCATCATCCCAGATCATATCCCACGTCTTTATTACTCCGCGCAGCAGTCGGTCATTTCTTCCAGGTATTTTTACGCTAGTTCTATCACCTCATATGCGTTGAATTTCTATAATCGGCTCAGTGGGTAGGTTTGGCAAAGTATGCATCTGTCGGCCATCCTTTTTTTCTCGTCCCCGAAAAGCAAATTTTGTTGAAAATTATTGCATATCATAGAAAGTATGTCTTTGTTGTGGCTAAGCGGTTCTTGCCGTAATATGTCGTCGAACAGGTAAGCATAATTCGCGCTTTGAGTTTTTTTGTGGCGGTATACAGATGGTGAGCTAAATAGATTTTCAGCATCGTGGCAGCGAATTTGTGAAGTATAATTTAGTTCATACATGGAATGCAACGTGTCGCCTCACTCATTCGTTGTGCAGCTTGTGAGTTTACTGAGTTCAGGCATAGGAGAGTAAGCTTGAGCATTCTGTTATTTCTGCTAGTGACTGAAATCTTAAATTGTACACCGTGTACATTTTGCGCATCAAAGGGAGTACGTTGGAATGAAAAGCCGTAGCATTGCAGTGAATGAATGGAAAGAGTTGGACAAGACTGAATCATCGTTGATGCCGTCATGCTCTTTCATGAAATAGGAAGTGCGTTTTAATCCTCTAAACGTGACAAACCGATTGGTTTTGCTGACTAGTTTATCAAAGAACCATAGGCGAATAATCCATGGATGCAGTCGGTGGGTCGCCAAACGTTAGTGATTGGGTTAGGCACTGAAAAGGAGATCAGTGGTTTTAACCTGATTTGCTGGTTGCGGATGGCTTCGTTAATATGCAGGTGGTGAGTACTCGCATTTTGGAATGGATAGCCCAAGAATCGGTTGGCTCTCTTGCATTTTGGCTTGCATAAACAGGTTGAGGCTGTATTTTCCTCCTTTTCACAGCCGGTGAGTTAGTGTGTTTATAGTTTTAGGGGTGAGGCAAAGCACTTGCGGTTCTAGAATCTTTGTGGTCTGTCACATCGGGGTGGCGGTTGGTATTTACTGAGCAGGTTGTACGTTTTGCGAACTCATTGGTAGAAGGGACCATTTTCTCACTTGACTTTGTCGATGAAGACGACAAGCAATTTGCGCTGAAAATATCAGATTGTACGCTACACATATTCCTATAATTAGGGCAGTCTTTCGATGGACACTATAGATTGTCTAGCTAAGAAGCCTGTTCCCACTAACATTTTGCTTGTTGCACAGTTGGTGAGTTCTGGTATTTCAGCATGATTCCCCGCGAATTAGGTACAAGTTAATTTTTTATGCCTATTTTTTCCGTAATGGTATAAGGTCCCTTTATTTTGTTCGTAATGGTGTGACTCTGGCAGGCAGTGGGTATCAGCATTCAGTATCGTGCTCTAGAGAGCTGAATCTGCTTGAGCATCAATGCATCCTGCACGATCGATGCAAAGTTTGGTCGCTCGGGTACAGGAAGTATGTCTGGCAACACGGTTAACAGATATCTTTCCTTTTTTCTCTTAACCGTGTAATCATGAAGACGGGAGGATTTCTTTGTTGGGAGAGCAGGATGTAAGCCTTAATAGAGAATAGTTAACAGCAGTGTCACGTATGCATCACCTTTTGACAGGTTTCAATACTGTTATATTCACGCATGCGATCGATGCAGGGAGTGAGTTACTTGAAGGATTTGTAGTTGGGTAATTGTAGACGACTTTCGCGAGCCGCCTCATAACAATTGCGCTTTTAAAATTGAATATTTCGTGTAGAGCGTATGTTCGATTTTTAGTGATTTTGTGCATGCCTGAAAGATGTCCTTGTTACTGTGGTTCTTGAGAAGCGGTGATTGCCGAGTCTGACTACATGATTTTGTTCAGATTGTAGGTTGTTCCGTTTCTAAACAGTTATCAAGGGGATAGTTTGTTGACATTGTTTTACCCCGGAGCACATTGTCCTTCCACGGAGGTCGGTTGCTGTCGCAGCAGGTGAGTACAGCCACATGTTAAGAGCCGAAACTGTAAAAGTGCTTTTCATATTTGCTTATCAGCTATGTAAAACATTTCCAATGGCGATGTCAGGAAGTAGGTCATTGTCATGACATTAGGATTACGGTTCTATACGTTGTAATCTTACTGTTATAGACGGTGTTCAATTATACAATTAAAAATTTTCGTCCCTCAGATTGTGAGCTCTATTAGCGAGCGATTTTGGTTATGAAAGGACAAGCAGAAAAATCACGCAGAAGTTTGCTCGTGATCCCAAATGTGATTTCGGTAATGTGTAAGTTCAATTTTATAGATGGTGAGTTTTCTCAAGGATAACCAGACACCTTTGATTAGGATAGCGACGTTAATGATAACCGTATTCGTTGATCATTCTCCTGGTTGCCTGCTTTTTTAGATTGTATGTTTAAATTACTGGCTTTAGAGGGTGATAGTGATATTCCCCAAAGCAAACAAGAGCGACATCGGATGATTGGGATCAAATGGCTTGCCATTTCAGAAAGTAAGATTCCGCAGAGTCAGAGCCGGCAAGGATGAAGAAGCCTTTGAAATAAACAATGTATAAACTCAGCTTTTTTTGCTCTTGAAATGGGTGTAGTTCGTACGTGGAACGACAGGCGTTGCCATCTCTGCAGGTATGCGTGTACCCTGCCAGGAGGGTGGCACTTGTTTCATTCAGATTTTGGATAGATCGTGGATTATCGTTATACACAGCGCGTGAGTTTTTAGCGATTGCTATAACGATAAATAACCAGTATTTGTGGCGAATCCTTATGAAAATGGAACAATTCTTGTTGGAGCTGCGTTCCAGAAAGTGAGTGTACAACAGGGAATGCTGTCATATATATTCTACATTGTTTGCGGAGATTTTAATACAAACTAGACGCCTGTAAGGTTTCATCACAGGATGTGAGCATTGAATGTGTACTAGCAGAATCGGTATGAGTCGATTAGGAATGGTCGACATAGTCCGTGCAATATTTCCGTGTCGCCGTCTTTGGATTCAGGGAGTGAGTTTTTTCTATCCTGTAATTAATAAAATCTTTGGGAGCCAGGGACAGCGGGAGGATTTGATTTTGTACATTTCGTTTGGTTGCTCCGTTTACCAAATAGAGCGTAAGTCGTTCGGAGTATGCCTGCGGTAAGATATATTTATTAGGCGGTCCATTGCGCTTCTATTTCAAGCCACCGCTATATGATGAAGAGCGCTCCTGTCGATCGCTCCTCCAGCCAGTAAGGCATGCTTTGTGTACATAGATGGTGCTTGCCTGTATTGGAATACTTTGAGTAGCCCACAGTTCCAACTTGAAAACCGTTTCCTATTTTTTGTATTCAACAACAGTATGTAAGCATGGTGTATTTCTATTCACCGATCTAAAGGACAATAGTTTGCATTTTATATTTTTTATATTGTCAGGCTTTTCATTGTTCTGTTAGCTGTAAAGTGTTACTATGAAGCTGGTAAGTCAAACTGCAAGTGTATCATGGACTCCTTTTTCCGAGAAAGAGATCCGGTTAAATTATTGTCATCTACTTCAACCGGCAATCCCTAATGCCAGATAGTAGGTTCTTGAAAAAAACACATGGCAGTGATGTTTCGCCCATGACCTGTAAAAGATCGCGGTTTCGATTTGGGAGTGGATGTCGCTTTGCCTATGCTGTACAGTCAGTGTGTTTTTTTGAAAAGTCCATTAAAAAAGCATGACAGTCTTGCAATCCCTGGTTTACATAGGGATGAGTTTTTCTGTCTTCGTTGATACAGAGTGTAAGGCAAAGGCCAGCAAAAAGACAGCAGTTTTGAATAGAAAACTGATATTCGTTAACAGGCATTGAATGCGAATGACCATTATTGGCCATGCAGGCAGTATGTCCAACCTAATTAGGCGACTTCCTAGCTCTTAAAGCCCTGATGACATTCGCTCGTTGCTGACACTATAATGAACGCTGCTTATTTAGGGAGTACGTTCAAGGGCATCGGTGTAGAGGTTAGTAACTTTTAAATGAGAAACCCCTCTATAAGGCATTGATCTTATATTCATTTTGTTTTAAAGAACGTATGTAGCCTCCTGATTCATTTCGGAGGTACCGCTGGCAATTCTCACGGGGTGTATCTCATTAAAATGTCTTGCTGAGGGTTAGCGTTTGCAGATTGTGAGTTGGTTGCATTCAAATCGTTTCGCCTGTTGATATTCAATTTGTAAAATCATGTACATTAGCGGGACGGCTAGAATTGCGAACGCCGACACCAACAACAGATTGTATGTTTTGGAGATGCCTACTGGACTCAGGGCTGTTTTCAAGTGAGGCCTTTCGAGGAAGAGAGCATCACGTTGAGTTTTGGCTATACAGACGGTATGGAGTCCTTAGGACGAGGGTTTATGCCTGGCAGGATCGCATCTGCGAGGCGAAGGGTATAGGGTGTTGGTTATACGCCATGCTGGACGCTCAGGATGTATGTTCCACTTACGATGATTGGCTTCTCCCCCTTCCGGTGCGGGGGTATTTGCTCTGCCTGCTCTAATATATGCAACTATGCTTCTGTTTTTTGTGCAAACTGAAGCTTGTGAGCAACTGCAGTGTAGGAATCGTTTTTCTCCAAGCATGTTGGCGAAGGGGTGTCTGGCTACAGCGGACACAATATTCGGGTCTTTCGTTGAAAGATGGTACGCTCTCAAGAACCGTAGACCAATGACCATCGATATTCCGGGGGTATTCATTAGGAGGGGGAATACTAAGGACGACCTCCAGCGGTGATGGTTTTACTATAATTCCAGATGGTAGGGAGATGCTGTTGAACGATCATCATTGATCAAATGATTTTAAGCCAACCCATTCTGCGGAAAAGCGAGTTGAAGTCTTACAAGCGCTCCACGATATTAGACCGTGAGTTTTTGTGCTCGATTCTTGCAAGGCTTGAACCGATTTTATTGTGATTTCTGACGGTTCAGCATCGGCAGCGTTGAACATACTCACAACAGAGCGTGCGTTATATGGCCATACATATATGCATATGCTGCAAGTGCAAGCTAGGGGGAAACGGACATTCTGCATGGATCTTCAACTGGCGGCAATATCGAAATGCAGCAAGTAAGTTTAGTCCTGAAAAGGCAGCACATATTACTAATTGCAGCCGAATAGTGAACGATTATGAGTTGATGGGTATTTTTTGCACACTTATAGGGAGTGAGTCGCTTTTTTTGAATATCCCGGAGGCTGAAAGGACGTCAAAAAAGGGTATTTACCAACTGGGGAATTCTAGTGCATACACCATGATTACAGCCGGTATGATGAAAACATCAACAATGGTGACAACTTGATAGATGATCTGGCCAAAGCACTTCATCGGTTGTGATGAGCGAGTCATCCATGCAGAAAGTGGGTTAATTTGTTGCACTTCTGGAATGTTCGGAATGATTGTTGCGTCTGACCTGATGAAAGTCTACATTCATATTTTGTGATATTGCAAAAATATAGAGCGTATGTGTACATTCCTGTTGAAAAGAGGAATAATATAGCAATAATATACCAGAGAAAACACCCGTCTGAAGATGTACGGGATATTTTGCTTCGGAGCTAGCACACCAAGCGCAGCCTGTAAGCATCGGATTCGGAGAGAATAGACATAGTGGCTCTGTAGAGGAAATTATTGTGAGCCGTAAGCGAAAGCTCAACCATCGATGTGGTGCTATGGAGCGCAGTGGGTAAGTTATGATTGAGGTTGAATATGATTAACAGGAGCTGCCGAAAGACCGAGTTACAAATAAACCGTTTGAACATACGGAATTCTTTGAAATAAACAGGGAGTGAGCCTAAAAAGCGAATATGGGTAAAGAGGTGCACGGTGCTATTTCGACTGTTGTTATTGTCTGATGTACAATCGAAGGAAGTGAACCTGACATTGGGCATTGCAGGTTGTATGTCAATACTCGATCAAGAGTGCTGCACATTCAGGCAGCCCCCTCTTGCAAAAAAAGAGTTGCGCATTTTTGAATGAGGGGATGCTTGTGTAGAATGTGAGCCTGCCCGCAGTTTTTGAACACGTATTTAAAGGATGAAATGCTCGAGTTTTTTTCTCTTCCTCTAATCTGCTGACATTGCAATACTAAACTGCACTACAGCCGGTGAGTTGCAAGCTGGAATTCGTGTTCATTTGCTTTCCATTGTATTTTTTGGAAAGTTACACACAGCGGATTCCTGTGTTTGAGACACTGCAAATGGACAGAGAGTAAGCGCCTACTCCGCAAAGTGGGCAATAGTACACGAAGTTAACGCACATTAAAGCGGTGGGTGAATTTTTCATCAATAAAATACCGGAATCTGTGGGACATGGTTAACAGTCTGTGAGTTATATTCCGACCGTTGACTAATCAGCATGTTCCTAGTATTTCACTTGCCCTGCAGGCAGATTGGGTATGGTGGAGACAATTTCAACGGAACTTCAGTTGGTGAGCTTAAGTGATTTGTAAAAATACAGGTTTAATATGTTAATTTGCGTCTAAGCACATTATTGCTTAACATTAAAATGTAACTCGAGCAATACCAAACTTGGACCTTACAGATTGTGGGTGGAATAGAAAAAAAAAACGACATATTTAGTACTGGATACCTTAGGCGAGGGTAGACTGCATTGTGGGTAGTTTTGGTGCATGCTGGGGATGCGCATGTTCGGTATCCAACAGAAAGTGGGTCAGGTCAAATTATATCTAATGTGGTGCTCTTCACACGCTCGGTTTCGGGAGCCTCTCTAGCTTGAATGGATAGCATGGAGGTTTGCATTTTAGGCTGTGAGTTCTCCAAGTTCTGAAAAGCTTACTGGGAAAAAAACTAATGCAGCACCTTAAAATCAGATGAATAATTCTTGAGAATGTGATGCCGTTAATATCAAAAGTCTGTACGTCTGATTATGAGAAATGCATGCTTGGTGACTCATGGAAGCAAGTCATTCGCAGCCTCCGAGAACCACTGAAGAATTATTTGGCAGCACTTCGCTCTGCAGCTTCAACTTTTTTAATGGATTCCAGCACGTGAGAAATACGCACGGGATATTCAGGGTGCGTGGTAATTACGAATGAAATACACTCAAGGTAGGTAGGGATTGTTATAAAATGCATTGTGAAACGTACAGAAAGTGAGTGGATTTTTGGTCATGATGGAGTCTATTAGCCTACTTTGGAGCAAAACAGGAACAAAAGAATTTATACCTAGCCGAGGTGGTGTGAAAACAGCAAGTAAGTGTCAATGGATAAAAACAAATGGTCAGGCGCTGGCAGCCAGATTATGACGGCATTGCAGATCATGGGATCGGTGGAAGACTTGGCGTGTGATCGTTTTTAGGATGTCAGTTCCAATACTCTACGCCATAAAGATTTAGCTAGAAGGCTGGACCCACAGAAATAGCCCAAATACTTCTTTTGCTAAGATAGGCTGATAAATGTGTGCAGTACACATTTTGTGGCAATATGCGGAAATGGCGCGTCCTGTGTATTCAAGCCATTTAGGGTTCAGTTCATCATGGAAGCGATGCTTGTGTAGACGGTACGTTTACACAGGATTTCCTGGCGAATATCCCCAAGTGTGCCGAGGAGGCATTCAGGACGATGAAAGCTCACTGCATTTTATATTGCTACAGAAGGTGGGTTGGATTTCGAAGATTATTAGGGTTTGGAAAACGATAATAGTTCGCAAAATGGGGAACGAATCTATGTATATGTATATATATCCGATGGGTATAGACAGTACGAGCACCTAATATAGTGATATTTGCTGTGTTACTAAATTAATGTTGTTTGTATTTGCAGATATAACGACTAGCGCGAAGGAGTTTTCTGTTATTCTTTAAGCTGGTAAGCCTTGTTCCTGGACGACCATGTTTGGCTGAAGGCTGTGCTCCTTTTCGTGGTTTTAGACACAAGGGATCTAAGGGATCTTCGTGGAGTAGCCAGAATATATAGACTCGGGCGTCTATTGTTATCTGGTATTTTCAATTAAAGAGAGTGGGTTCTTATGCTGGATGTGTAGCAGTTAAAGTGCATCGAAAGGAGGAGAATGAACAAAACAGTCTGGAACGCGAGAAACAAATTCTCAGGAAGTGCGATGATCTGACCGATAATTGTGGACGGAATTGACGGGTGGCGAATGCAGCAAGGAAGGCACAAGGCGACAATCTAGCTTCGTTTGCCGTTACGCAAACAGATTGTATGTACTGAGAGCATGCGAGAGAGAAACAGGCCGAGTGCCTCTACAATTTAGCGGAAGTTTGGGTTTACTCACTACGCGATATTGCGATATTGCAGGAAGTATGCTGTGTGATTCTCTAATGGCACGGTTTGTTTGTGGACACCTCTGCTTTATTTGAAGCTGGATTATAAGCAGCTTATATACATATGGGGCCATTCATGTCCTAACAGCAAGTGGGTTGAACATATGCAATGCTGTGATTTGAAT
>CAJFCZ010000106.1:0-27841 GCA_904066245.1 Eimeria sp. OTU-Y
TTATTAGTATAATGCTGCTTCTCTCCTGTAGCTCGACATGCCAAGGGTAGAAGCAGCTAGGTTATTTGTTTGTGTGGGTGGCAGTGCTTTGAACTTCCTTGGTTTTAAGCAGGCGGGGCTGGGTTTTGATAGAGCCCCGTCTATCTGGACTGACGGCTGTTTATTGTGGAGGGATGGCTGAGTTCAGCGAATGAGGGGCTTTCTAGTGCGCTGGTTAGGGGTGGTGGAGGGGGGGTTGACGAGAAACAACAATAACATCGATTATTATAAGAAGAAGGAGCAAGATTGCCGACAACAACCCTTATATCCATATCCATCATACCCATGGCGCCTTCATAATGCACAGGGGGGGAGTCTATTTTCATTCTCCTCTATTGTTTTTGCATTTGAAATCCAATATTTCGTGATCTCATGTACACACTCGTAGATATTTCATATTATTAGAGCCGCGTCCGCCGGTCCCCAGCGATTCCAGGTTGGCAGAAGCAGCGGGTGTTTAGTGTTTAGGGTTCGCTCTTGGGGGCTGCTCGATCCCCAGTGGACAATCATTATTGGCTGGGGTTACCCCCTGCTCTGCAGTAAGCGCTTAGGAAGCGAGAAACGCATGGACGAGGGCGCTGATTGCCCACGTTTTGTTTAGTGGCGGTTGTGCAGTGAGGCCCCCTAGACAGGTCTGTCAGTAGACAGACAGATGCAAATGGAGGCAGAGGCCCATCCCCAATGGGATATATATTATACGTTTCAACGATCTGTTTTGGTGGGTTCTAGACTTTCGTTTAACCGAAGTGTAACGGCTTTCATACAGTACATATCGCTTATGGGTGTTTGCTGCAAAAGCAGCAGAGAGCAAATCTGGCAGTTACACAACAGTGCAGAACGCACTGCAGACACACGACACTAGTCGGTGTACGCTGCAGCAGCAGCTGTGTATAGTAATAAGCTACTGCTGCAACAGCGTGAATAGTGCGTCATCATCACTGCTGCAAAACAGCGTCTACAATAGCCTGCAGCATCGCAGGTGTTTTCCCCGCTGCTGCTGCAGTAATGCAGTTTCCCACCCTTATGCTGAGAGCAGGCGTCTCAGCCCGGATCCAAATGCGGCCATTCAGGCCAGTAGCTATCTCGAAGGGGAGGCGAGAGCCAAGTAGCTGCAGCACCAAGCTGTCCCGACACAGTAAACTGCAGCAACACACACACATACACACACACACGCATTCGCTCTAAATCCCGAACAACCATGAGCAATCAATTTTCAAGCAGCGTAATTCGCAAAGGACGAAGTACAGCCGCCGTAGCCGCAATAGCAACAGCATAGTGAAGGGGAGCAGGGGAGAGGAGCAGCCGCAGCAACAACAGCAGTTGTCAGACCTGAATGCAAACGGTATAGGAACCTCAATAATGATTCCACCGCGCAGCTCTCCCAGAACCTTCTCGTTGCTGGTCCAGGGCTTGCTGCAGTTGCTGCTGCAGCAGGTTACGTCAGCCCCTAACAGGGGAGACAGATGCGAAACGCGAACCAGCAGCACAGATCCTACATTCAGCATGGGTTTGCTGCGCCGCGTCGCGCCCTCAAATCCTGCAACAGCTGCTAGGCGGGCTGGGGCGAAGCTACGGATGTTGACCTGAACAGATAGACACACATTGCATTCTCTTTATTGCAGCTGTAAGAGACTAGCCAATGCTAAATAGGGGGAGCCTTCATTGCTGAATCAACAGCTCCAGTTGTGCTTCAACACAACCCATTATATCGGAATCATCAGCAACTACAGACTGTAGGGAATATGGTTCAGGGTCTAGGGAGTGGGTTAGAGGAGGCTGGGCTGAGATAGCGGCCGCGCAGAAAACCGGAAAAACACAGTCAGCTTCGGGTCTCTATAGAAAGCACCAGTAAGAATTGTTAGCTATGTACAGAGGTTACTCTTATGGTTTCAGGCTACGGGTGTGTACGTACACCATAGTACTCTGAACCTTTCGAGTTGACAATGCCGACGACTATGTCCCCAACTCGAGGGGTGTATCTGTTGTGTGCGCTCATGCAAACGTAAGTGGGGGCATGGGGGGGCAAGATGTGTCGAGGCAGCATCAAGGAGGCAGTCCTTGCTTTGATGCAAGGTCCAGCCCCATCCATCTCTACTGTAGACTCCGGTTGTTGCTGCGATTCTGAATTCAGAGAAGGATGCGTGGAGTTGGCGTGCATCGCACTCCAGTCAAAGGTGCGGGCTACAGCTGCTGCAGCTTTAGCCGAAGAAGAGGCTATAGCAGCCGTCTCTGCTGCAGTTCCTTCTGAAGGTTGGATTAAAGGGCAATAGTCGCCCGGAAGGAAAACAGAAAGCCCTTCAGCTGCCATTTCGTCTATAGGGATATGAACGCGAACGGAGGCCGGCAAGAGAACCACAAGTTGACAACCGGAGAGAAAAAAAGAGGCAGGGCTTGCAAGGATCAAGAGACAGCCGAGGTTTAGGAGAAGTTCAAATTCGCGAAAAGGCGGATTGCTAAGACTGGCCGAAATGCCCGTTTGTGATGAGCCATTTGCCGTTGCAAGCAATTTGAAGAAACGCCCCCCCAAGGAGGAGCAACACCAGGAAAAAACTGTTCTATTCTTTATATATCCATGTTATTCCACTTCTAGGATGTATGATTCCTCATTTGCTCCTAGACGCCAATCCCCAGCCTTTCTCTCAGTTGCAGGGCCCCCCCCCGGTATGCGAAGAAACGGAGCTTTCTGGTGCCTGTGAGCGTTATTCATATGCGATGTACAACAAAAAGGAAAAGATATATTTATTCAAGGAACATTAATGATGTAGATATGCTGCAATAAACTGCAAGTGGGAAAACCCCAATCATTGTGTGGCTCAACGGGCGTGGGGCCCTCTGGCGACAGCAGACCTCTGTCCGCCCCGTCGATTGTTAACCTGCCTGTGCCTGCATGTATCTTCAATATGGCAGTTTCTTTGAAATAATTAAGTTTTTTAATGTTCTACAAGCATGCATAGTTAGTGATATCTCCGGCGCTCCACTACATTGTGCTACTCGGCAACAACGAGCATCC
This sequence comes from Eimeria sp. OTU-Y, assembly GCA_904066245.1. Taxonomy (NCBI): domain Eukaryota; phylum Apicomplexa; class Conoidasida; order Eucoccidiorida; family Eimeriidae; genus Eimeria; species Eimeria sp. OTU-Y. The sequence continues at coordinate 3,050 of CAJFCZ010000106.1, forward strand.
TTCCGTATTCAATATTTGCTACTGCTTCAGTGTCCTTCCTTCCCTGGGTGCCTACGTTAGGACAAGAGTTTGCAGTTCCCTCTTCTTCATCCTAATAACTTTGTATTCGCACATTAGACCCGGGGAAGACAAATGGCTTTCCCAGAGGACTGGGGGCCCCCTCCGGAGTTCGCAGCCCTGCAAGTTTCTGCAGAAGGCGTCCCATTGAGCGTACACACTAAGCCAGTCTCCAGCGCTGCAGTCGAAGAAGACCCCATATGTTCGACGACGGCAACAGGGAAGGAAAACTTGAATGGGGAAGGACCAACTGATGACCACGCAAGAGATGACGCCACAGTTTTTTATGCTGTGAAAGGATGCCCCACCGCCAGCAACGACATGCTGGTCAGATGCTTAGTGTCATGTAGTATATTTTCCAAGAATATAAATGACTGAAGCAACTGCCATTCAGTTTGCCTACACTTAGAAGGAATGGCAAATGCTCTTGCCAAGCAGTTCTTGTCTCTTGGCACACCTCTGCTTCTCCCGCGGGCTATCAAGCTCCCGCATACATACATACAAGCTTCTCTGTCTGCTCCCCTGTTTGCACTTTTTCACGGTCTTTGACTCCGCATCCTCTGACATATGTCCCCTCGTGTATATATGTATGCTTGTCTGTCTTTATCTCCCTTTTCTTTCGTCAGTTTGTGTGTTTCTCAGTGTGCCTGCCTGGACCCGTATGCGGTTTCGCCCATCTCATGCAGATGGGCCTTTGTATGCGCCATATTTGTCTGACTGTTTATTTTAGTTGGCCTACTTCTCTTTATGCTTCTCTCCTCTGCTCGTGTCTGTGCTTGTCTGTGCGCCATTCCCTTTTTGCCTGAATTGGTTCGCTGCATGCGTTGTTCGTTGTTCGTACATTTTCAGGTAAAGAAAGGGGAGTATGAGGGAGGGTTTTCTATATGGGAGTGCACGTGGGACATTTTGGGTTTCTTGCAAAAGGTAGACAAAGAGCAAGCCAGACAAGTTCGTGCCTTGGTCACCAGTGGCCACGTGCTGGATCTGGGTGCGTCTCTTCGCCAACAGTGCCTCTCTCTCTCTTCACTGTTTTTTTCTTAGTTTCCATGCCTGTCTCGACAGGCAGGTTGTTCATATGCAGTTCCTGTTGTGCCAAAGCAGAGAAGGCGAAGTCTCTCCAAAATCAACAACAGGAATGTAGGGCCGCCTGTATCTTATTTGAATATTTGTTCTGCACCATCATGAACATAAATGGGCAGTTTTCGTGCAGGGTGCGGCCACGGCTTGTTGGGTATTTGGGCTCTTAAGAGCGGCGCTTCTGCTGTGGTATTTCAGGACTTGAATCTAGATGTGAGACTCCACACTAGTAAGGTTGCACGTGCATGCATTTTCTTCCACTTACACAGCCCCCTGTTTCCCGCCTTAGCACAATTCAAATTGCCACAATTAGCTGTTGTGTTGAAAGTCACGTGCTGAGAGCTGACCATACACGTGGAAGCATGGGGCTTGCCTTAATGCTCGGCAAGTTCAGTGTGTCGCTGATTCTGGGCACATTGGACAATTGTTAGGCTAGCTTGCGAATACATTGACGGTGAGAATGGCTAGCTATTCAGCGCGTTAACTATGTGAGCAGGCTAGTCTTCATGCCGTGGTGGAAGGTCAGCTGGATGTGTTGCCAGTCTATTCTTAAATCTGTTGGCTAGCTAGTCCTTAACTTCCTGTGTTATGCTGTTAGATTGGTGGTTAGTTCGCTGGTTGCTGTGTTGTTCTTGGTATATATTCGTGTGGGAATTTGAGGGTGACGTTAAAGCTTCCGAAGTGGTTCCGTTTATAGAAGCGGACCGACCTGTGTGAAGCCCCTTGTCTCCTTTTCATGCTTTCTTTTTTCCTTTGCTCTCCTTCCATTTGAAGGTGCTCAACTTGGCAACTCGGTGGAACATCCTGAAGAACAGCGAGGGAGGTTGCCTTGGCGCTGCATTGCCCCATCAGCATGAGCTATATGCTTTCATTCACGAAGCTTCTCGCATGCCTGTAGCCGTGGGTTCCGGGGATACTGAGGCAATCTTAATAGACGATGTGAGGAATCCAATGCAAGACGAGGGCAACAAACAGCTGAAGGACGTGGGAAGCTTTTCTCTACTGCATGGTCGCGCCCTTTGTGTAGCAGCTTCCTGGGAAAAGTACCCTCAGATTTGCTGCTCATGCCAAAGAGCAAGAACAAAGGCCGCTGCAGAGGTGCAGGCAAACGGAGGGACACAAAAGGAGCCCAATGGACGAAGCGAGAGAATACCGGAGAGAGATACAAGTGGAATGACGGCTCTAGCGGGGACACACATGGCAACTGACACTGGCAGGCAGTCCGAAGCACGAGAAGTTCAATTCAGTGTCATTTTCTGCTCCGAAGGAATATACAGAGAGGATACATTCGAGCCCCTTGCGGAAGTATTTAAACGCCTCCTTCATAAGGACGGCATCGCTCTTGTCGCCTCAAAGAGGTGAGTGAAGGAGTTGCTCTACTTTGTGCGCATGCGGGTCCGTTCATCGTGATTGCCCTTTATTTCTGTATACTCACATTGTGGAGGTTTTTCCCCGTGTACGCTTGACAGTTTATACTGTTAACAGGTTCAAAATAGCTTCCGCAATAGTATGTGGCTGAAAAGCCCTACTGGAGGAAGAGGCTGCTGTTTCTAAACGCCAAATAGCATTTCTTCTCGTGTACTTTGTTTTTTTGGCGCATTGCCTGCCCCCCCACACCAGGTTGTTGCCACATACATAACAGGTTAAAACCATGCACGTAAAACGATTGATGTACCTCCATACTGCTTCTGCTGGTCTGCTGAACTTCACAGCCACACTTGACAGCTGCTCTCCTCCGTTTCTGCTGTCTTGCTTGTTTGAAGGTACTACTTCGGCATCGGCGGGGGGTCTTTGACCTTTATCTCCTTTCTTCGCGAGAAGTACGCCAACGCTCTTTCAGTTGAAATAGCAGCTTCATTTAGAAGTACGAATTCCAACAACTTCAGGGATATTTTATTAATTAAAAACGCAAGCAGATAAGAAGCCCAGAGGCAAACAAAATCGGCTTTAGAAACTTGAGTTGCCAGGCGATTCTGCCTCCCCTTTTTAAAAGCGTATTCAGCAACAGACCGTATATTACTCTTTTTCTGTCCTTTTGCCTTGTTATGCTTCTGTTACTGTCCTTCTGCTCTCGTAAGCCCCAGACGAGTCTAGCTTGATTTTGCTGTGACTTCCTTACTTTGCACTTAGACACACACTGCCGGCTGCTGCGCGGTACATTGCAGCATGGATTCGTTGCATTGCTGTCTGCATGCCAGCTCATCAGGTGCCAGTTTGGTGATATATATGGAATTATTCGTCGTTCGCCCAGCCCTATACCTCTAAATAGGCATTTAAAATCCAGCCCACCCGACCTCGTTATCGCTTACCCTGTACATGTTCTTCCTTCTCGCTATCGCTAACGTTCAGGATAAATAATGACTGATGCGACGCGAAAGCAGTCCCGAGAAAACGAAGCAGCAAAAATTCAGTGCGATTCAATGCGTCCAACTTCTACATACGTGTTCCGCCGCAGATAATAAATAGTCATTGACAAACTGCTATGAGAAGTACGCTCTCTAGAGCGTTCTAACGACGAGTGTTTGCTCCTGCTATATAATTCCCTACGCAGATTGCCATCATTTGCCCTTGACATCGAGCTGGTCGTTCCGCCTATTACTAATGGGCTTTATTTGGTCGTTCCACCTATTACTAATGGGCTTTATTTGGTCGTTCCGCCTATTACTAATGGGCTTTCATCACAATGTCTATAGTGTTCGCTGACATCTTCGCGATGCCCTACTGCCACAGCTCCCTTAAGCGCATGGAGCTGTGGCAGTAGTCGTACAACATTAGTGTTTATTTACGCGTACTACGTTACAATCAATTACACCGCAAGGGTCTTTCTTTTTTTAAAAACGGTTCGCTCGTACATACGTATGCCGCAGCGTTGGGGTTTCTGGAAGGGAAGAGGCAGCAAGCCTCCGTCGCCTCCTGCGTTCAGTCTCTCCATCTGTTTGCCGATTTCGCTCGTCAAAGAATCGGTGAAAGTGATACTTTATGGGATTTATATCGATGAAATGAGCACATCTCATGGTATGGTATGGTGAGTGGCCTCCAGGGTCCTGGGAGGGAGGGGAAGGGGGTGAGGATTTAACAGAATGACTGAATGAGACCAACGCTCCTGCTTGCCCCCGTGTGCAAAATGCCCAGAGCGTCGGCAAAGAAACCATAAGGGGTGTTCGTGCAATGACAAAAATGTGCCGAACCCTTCTATCACCTTGGTTTCCTTGTTGTGTGTAGTGCCCTCCGCGGTATCTCAGTCAGCATGCATTATAGCCCCTTCATACTTCATTATAAGGTCTCCACATCCCTTGTTGACCCAGACGGCCGTTGGCAGACTGCCGAGGTCCAGTGGGTGGAGCATACTTTGGGGCCACCCACAGATGCGTCCGCTATCCTCAAGGTACTGCAGCTTTTAATATTACCCGAGCAGATCGTTGCACTCCACGTCCCTCAGCACCTTCAAAGCCGACGCAACGCGTTGCCATGCAGCACGTTCAGATGGCCGCTGGTGCCTCACCGTTCCCCTTCCTGCATAAATGCCTCCAACCAAGTTAAAGGCTTGTGCCTTTTCCATCTCATCTCGACCAGTTGCACCTGTGCGCACACCCCCAAGATATCACCACAAGTATAAGGTAGAATATACTGGACAGATACAGCCCTTTTCTTGGCTGCCTCGAGGTCCATCGTCTGTGGTAACAACGTAATAGGCAGAACCTACGTTCATATAGCACCACATCGTCTAAAACTGTATTTCTTTTTCTGTCAGTCTCACCTGGCCTCAAATGGGGGGGCTCAAGAGCAATGTCCAGTTCAGAGATCTTCAGTGTGGTCTTCGATTTCTGCGTATTCCACTCTGCAACGCGAATGAGTGCAGGCAGGGCTGCCCCTAACCTGGGACTTTCTGCGTCCGTTTGGGGTCGTTGCTGCTCACCAGGCCCGAATAACCACCGTTTCAAAATTTTGCAAGCATCTGCACCGGCTGGGTCTTTTAGGCCTATACAGAAGGCCCTGAGGTTCTCAAGCCAGATGCTGACAGGGGCAGATTTCCGGTGTGCGCATTCTCCTGTGTAATCGCTGCCTCCATCGTTTTCCTTTTCTGTAGCTCCACCCACGTCTCTATTCCTACTGTTGCGGGGGCTTCTTTTGCTGCCGTCGCTAGGCTGCTGTACGCTTCCACTGGCTTCCAAGTCGGTGGTTAGAGGATAATCATCAGGCATGAACGGGCGCAGGTCCTCCACTGTTTGAACGTCCACAGCATTCATTTGCAAAGACGGGGAAATCAGACTTGGGGACTCCTCTGGTCCAGTATGAAGTTCCACAGCCAACTCTGGCAAAAGAGCCAGGTCTCGTTGTAGCTTGTACAGCGCGAAATCATTAGGAAGCATGCTTGGGTTTGGTTGCGGTTGCTGCTTTTGCTGTTGTTGCTGTTGTTGCTCCTGCTGTTGGTTCTGCTGCTGCTGCTCCTGCTGTTGCGGAGCTTCTTCCTGTCCCTCTTTGTCTACATACACGAGACTTGCTGCAGGTGAACCGATGATGATGGCACGGCCCAGGAAAAACGCAAGGCTCTCTACTTCTTCGGGGCCCGCAGAGAGCCAGTGATCCATTTGTTCTCTGTAGCGGCATGCGAGGCTAAGAATTGGCAGCAGCTGTTGTAAAACATTCGACGGCCCCCCGTTCGCTGCATGCTGCGCAAGCGCTGCCTCTAGCTTCTCCAGGCATGCAGCCTGCGGAGTAGGAGTGGAAGACTCGCGCGGCCCGCAATGTTGTCTATGGAACAGCTCAAAGGCTTTCAAGGCTGAGACGGCGTCACCAAATACGTCGGCTCCCCTCAAGTCCGTGCGAGTTTCTAGAGGTCCCAAGAAGTGTTGGACTGCCTGTGCAGGTGAGGGAAATCACACCACACGCAAGCCTTGCCATCAGGCACAAAGGTATAACAGACACGCACGAGCATCGGGGAGGAGACTCACGGAAAGCAGGCACGCCGACGCTGATTAAGCAAGAAATGCGTACATGACACAAGGAAAGGTAGCTATAAAAAAGTGAAAACTATCGGCTGCCCAAGCATGGTTCCATCTGATGCTATGGTACATCTCCAGAACGTCGAGAAGCAGAAACGTGTGCTTACAAAGAATATTTTACATTCCTTTAAATATAAACACATATCAGCATACGTAACAGGAACTAGCAATCCACAAAAAAACGCATTCGCGTCCAAACCCGCCGGTACACACCCCGAATACAGGCGCTAGTGCGCACATGCAACTACGAGTCCAGAAGCATAAACAAGCGCACGCATAGACAGAAAAGCAGATGCCTCTTCACGGACATCTGTGCGCATCTGGTCAGAGGAGATCGCACAAAGATGTTTCTACTGCTAGCGCACATGTGCAAACAAGTCTGCAACGACATCCGGCCTTAATCGCAGAAGAGTGCCAATGATGGAAAAAAAGTCTTAGAGATCCAAATGTATACAATGAAAGGAACACACAGTCCAAAAAGAACGCAAACGAAACAGAAGGAAGAAGCAAAGCTGCCAAAAAGATGCAACAGGGCTTGCCATTCCCCCACTTCTGCATTGCACCAAACGATCGCGACGCGTATGCCCACACAGAGAACACAACGGCTGGCTTACCGAAATATCAACAAGCATCTCGTGAACAACGGTCCTTTGCCAGCAGTGATTTGGTGGCCCCAAGGAACGCAAATCCCTGACAGCCGCCACAATGAGGGACATCACGTCTTGCGTCGTCAGCATGCCTAAGGCCCAGCTAGCAAAGGCCGCCCCCACGGCTGTGCGATAACTGGCGAACGGGACACCCAAGGGGTAGCGAATGCCATGCGGCGAGACCTGCTGCAACGGCGACTGAAGGGACACTGGGCGGACCTCAGCCAACTGACGGAAACCTGAATCGCAAATTCAACAACAAACCCTAAACGCAGATATCATCAACAAAAGCCCATCCCAGCAACGTCAAACTACAAAGGTCCGCGGGAAGGGTTTCAATATTAGACCACGGTCCTCAAGGCAACAAAATGCCTCAGAATTAGAAGAACACGCATTACAGCTGAAGCCCATGAGGAACCAGCTGAACTTCCATAAACAGTGTTTACCTGCTATTTCAATCAGTTCCGGGTTCTGTGAAAACTTCTTCGCCGACCACCTGGTGACCTTCGTGGCTAGTTTGCTGCTGAAGCTAGCTAGTTGGCTTGCGACGCCGGCCTCTTGTGGAGCTTCTAAAACCTGCGTGTGCAGCTGCGTGATGTGGACAAAAACCAGGGGCGGTGGGAGAGGCGACAAGCTGGTATCCCCATTAGCCCTGGCCTCTGTCGCGAGCAACTGTCTTCTCGTTGCAGCTTTGAGCAGTTGGCGCACATCCGCCGCTATCTGCACACCGGCAGCATAGGCCACCTCGTCGCTCAGCTCTCCGAAGGACTGCACCTCCTCGCCTCCTCGCACCTTCACTACGACCTCGTACACTAACTGCACTGCAGGCAACTGGAGCCCGGCGACGCTGCAACACAGAGGCACAAATAAGCAGTCCAACATGCAAAGCGCCTTCGAATATATGCGCAAAAACGAGAAAAGGTGCACCCGAGGAAAAGCAAAGCAACTCAGCACTGACCAGCTCGAACACCAGACCATTTAATGCTCTAATGTCTGCTTGACAACTCGCTTACCTCATAACGAAGGGGATCATGTGTTTGGGCATTTCTTTTCGCATCCTGCCACCCGCCGCGTCGATTTCCTTTTGTCTATCCAGGAAGACAGCGTGCAGCAACACTGCTGCAACGGAGTCAGGGAACTTGAGAGCCATTCCTGCTGCAGCTTCTGGATCTTTTTCCCCTGTGTCCCCGAGCACCACTGCGGGTCCTCCACTGCTTATCGCTTCCTTGAATCCCCACACCTTGGCCTCCCCTCGGGAGTGCTGCGAAGACAGGACTTGGGCGAACTTAACTTGGTTCTGGTACCCCAACGGCCAACGCGGAGCCCCTGCACCGTATAGCTGCCGCACACCGCTTGTGAAAATTGCGTCAATGTCTTTGAAAAAGGAGGGGGGGCGCGTCAGTTGGGCTAAGAGAGAGGTTGAGACTCTTGCAGACAGCACGCCAGCCTTTCTCGGCAACAGATGCTGCAGCGAAAGCTGTTGCACGTCAAAAGGGCAGTTATGTGTCTGAGGCGAAGGCAAAGGCACCGGGCAATGCTCTATGGGGATGCGCAAGCCGCTGGGAGTACACGTGTGAGGCCCCAGTGCAAGCATGAACAGCAGGGTCCCTATTGCAGGATATGGCAGCCCTCGTGCAAACTCGCTGTCGATGCCCCCAATGTGTTTGCCGAAGGCTGCCATGGATCCTGAACACCACAAGGTATCATCTACGTCTGTCAGTACCAACACATTGCCAAAGCAGGCCCCAACGCGCCCATAGGCGTAGGGCTGTAGCATCTCGGAAACCATAACAGCCCCCACGGCGCCGACACCACCGGATGACCGGCGTTCGCGTTGCACAGGAGGCGAGATGCTGCGACGTCCCATCGAAGATGCTGGTGATCGGATGCGCGGAGGGTAGCGCAGCTGCGGAGGGATGTCGTCTACTGCCACCTGGAAAACGCTGGGGACAGGAACACCACCACCATGCTGTCCCGGTTGCTTTGGCGCAACTGGATTGTTGCTGTTCCCCTCCTCATTTGATTCATTACTTTCATCGTCTGAAGAAGGATTGTCAGGGGGAGATCCCGCCGACGCGCACGAGCAGTAGCTCAGGAGAAAGAAAATAAAAACGTGAATGAGAAACGGCAGCCTGGCCCGACGAACTCCTCGGCTGCCCCGCGCGAATACCACTGTCGCGGCTGCTGCTGGAGCACGTGTTGTCGCCCTGCCGGCTGGTGCCGCAGCTGCATCAGGTTCTCCTGCTGCAGCTGCTGCTGCGGCTGTCCGACCCCAGCCCCCAAGGGGGCAGTCCAGTGTGAGGGAGGGCGCGGTCATGCCGACTTTAGGATATCATTCAGCACGGTTCCTGAAGTGTAAATGGGAATACTAGAGCAGACCCAAGAAGCATACGCCTCGAGCCCCCTCACTAGATCCCCGCTCCCCTTGTCACGGGTGAACTTCGAAGCTTCTGGCCGCAATGGCACCGGCCCACCCCCAGTCAAGCCATGCGGTATAAATGTGAAGTTGGATCCACGACAGGAAAATAAATAAAAAGGAGTACGCTGCCGCCGCGCAGCTTTGAAGCAGCAGCTGAGGGCAGCCGATGGAGCTGTGGAGCAGGAAGTGGAAGCAAGGGGATGATTCCCTTGTTCCAATATGGGGAGACAGACGCCCGGGTAATTTTGTTGCAAGAGAAAACAACAAGCTCCCCCTTAAAATTTATAAGCTGCTCCTATGGGAATTCACCGTTGCAGGAACGCAGCCCCGAGGAAACCGCCCAGCGCAGCCACACCGAGCCGCTCACTCGCTCAACGTCGACAACAGAATCCCGTGCGGGCTTACTGTCTCCTTGCTTAGCTCATTTTAGTCAATAAAATTTGTTGAGGAATTCACTAACAAGAAGATTGGTGCGGAAGAAATAGGGAAAAGTCGTTAAATGCGGTGCAGCCACCAGTGCGCGACAGAGTTGGTTGAGGGCTGGCGTTGGGTGCCGTGACAAGTCGCGCCAGGACAACGGCCAAATGGACCGAATTCAAGGATCGTATGGCCAAATTTTCACCTTACATTTATTAGCCTTTATACTCACTCCGTAGGGGAGGACTATTGAGCCCTTCAACCCTCGCTTGCCTGGTGCACCCTCTAGCGGTAGGGGCTGTGTAGACTGTCCGAGGTTGGCTGGGGAGCATAAGTTGGCCTTACTAGGCAGCCTGCACGAAAGTAGGACTGCTCAGCAATCGACTACTCAACAATTGTCTACAGCGGCAATGCACCCAGTAAAGAGGGTTTGGTTATGCTTGCACATGAGGCTGGCGAGCGTTTTCAGCTGCGGCAGGTAGCATGGTATAGGGAGACGTACATCTGGCCTCTAGCTGCCTGAGGACTGGCTATGGATTGCTGGGTGCGCACTAACCAATTCTCTACAATGTTTGAGGGGGCAACAAAAGGCGGCTTGGTTGTGTTTGCATATGGGGCTGCCTTGCAGCAGTAGTTGCGGCAAGGTGTGCTGCAACTCAGCTCACCCTACATGATCCCGTACCAGCCCCAGGCCTTCAGGGTGCTGCACGTAAAGGCCCTGGGATCGGGATGGGGACGCCATGCTAATTCTCATATCCAGTTTTAACTCTCCTGCCGCTCACGATGCTCCTTGGAGAAGATCAAGGCGCCTCGTTACAGTTGCCAGCATGGTATAGTCGGTCAGAGCAGGCTCAGCCAATGAATCCCATCCCAAAAGTTTGATAGTGGGGTGTACAGCAGTGAGTATTTAAACAGGTGCTTCCAAAATACAAATGTAATTGTGGAGGATTCCAGAAGAATCTTCGTCGATAATTCAGCCATTTTTCGTGTTGCACAATGAATGCTGATCACGATCTGCCTTCTCTTGAAAGGAAAAACAGTTTCTGGGAGCGTCATCCAGCTGCAGCAACCGCGATATTTGCATTGCCTCTGGCGGGAAATGCCTCCCCACCACAAAATTCATGAAGAATACATCAACCTTTCCAGGCTATCCACATATGAGGGGACCCGCGATGCGGAGGCGCTGGAAGCGTTCATTGGTTCTATCTGCATGAAATTCCGTCTTCAAAATGCTCCGGAAGGTATACAATTGCTATCAGCACTTTTTTTATTAGAATGGGACCACGATAGTGATGGTTTCACCAAATACGTAACGAACGATTCGATGTTTCCAGAGCGCACCCGACCATGCAAACAAGCAGTACAGATATACACATACGCATACGATAGAATGCTACGTTCGAAGAATCCAGACCGATTTCATTGGACTTCTCCTAGTGTGCATTACTCCAAAGGTGGTTACGGAGATTCTATATAATTGGTTCATAGCACGGCTGCCCTGAAGAAGACAGGCGAACGGAAAACGGGTGGGACGAGGAAAGGGAGCAAAGGGGTGAAAGGGCTGAACTCGCTGGGATGATGGAGAAATAAAAGATTTCAATGGGACAATACCATAACGGCCATGCATGGTCTAGCAGTATATTCAACATCTGGCTTCGTTACGGCTTTTCACTACTTCCCGACGAAAAGCGCAAGACAGCCTTCGGCGCACGGACCAACAAAACAGAGTACATGTATACGCCTTTAAGTATGCACCCCCTGAAATGCGTTGATAGGTCAGTAACGATTTCGTGGGGCAAAGTAATCAGGATTGGACGGCAACCGAGGTTCCTCTGTCTCGCATTGTACAACCAGAACTTCATTCCTGCAATCGGCCTCACCGTTACCCCTGTAACGGATCTAGTTAAGGGAGGCGAGCCGCGTATTTGGATGGAAAACGATAGCAACGTGCCATAAGCCACACCAGGAACATGACATCTTCTCCAGCACTTGCTTTGCCTGATTTCGAAGAGCCTATCTTCCAAGCAACCGGTGCTTGCCACACATCAGGGAGGGTGATACTGCCTCAGCAGGTCAGTAACACGGAAAAGCATTGAATAATTGTCAGATCCTCACACCCTTTCACCAAAATAGAACAAAATTGTCCAACTGTAGGCGGTCTGATGGTGAGAAAAACGTTTCGTAACTACGTATATGTCAGGTACTTCACTGATCAAGTCGATTGCCAATCCCTGACCTACCTCAAAATGAGCCATTAAGACCATGACAGTGAACAAGCTGTTCGGTGTCATTGCAGATTCAGGCAGTTCAACATCACAGTCAACTTTATCAAAGGTATCGCTAGCGTACAGGTGTATGCTAGTGTCTATAGCACGAGCGATATTGTCGCTGTACACACTAGAATACATATGCGCGCCTCAAGTTCAGCCATACTGCAGATGCCAACCGATCTAGTCTCTTGAGGTTTGTTGAGGATGGCTTGCAGTGTGTGCCCGTAAGCGACCCTCCGGAACCCAGTCGGGTTGTTCCGTAGTATCCCCTGTTTTGTGAGGCCTCTGACTGCTGATAAACGCTGGTGTAATTTCAATCTCAGCCTGTTGTGCCCGTTCAATATAACATTCTTACCATGTTCCGTTGGGGATGCGGGAGAATTTCGGTAACGCCCTAAACCCTTTTACGCATCCATCATTAATTTTGCAGTGGCGTCTGCGCGTTGAGGGTAAACCGAGTATGCACGCCAACACATTGACACGGGAACGAACAGCAAGGAGCCCTACCAGATGCATGGGGAACTTCCTCTTCGGCTCAGCCCCCAATGCTCTTCGGATGGGGTGCACGTCCACCATGTTGCCTGGCTTAAAATGGCAGGTGGGCTTGGTGGGGTGGGGTTTTGCCGTGATTTCTTGCCTGATGCTCCCTGGCATGCGGAAAGATGCCTCCCGGAGCCTTCCTCATGCATTCCAGTGCTGCAGAACATGCACGGAACTCTGTATCCGCGGGCGCACTGGAATGAATTTCAACAACCAGGCCTGAATTCGGGCCAGCTGATGATGTTCCGATGTATACCAGTAATGCCGACGAGCAACAGGTTGAAGAGTGAATACTTGTACTAAAAAACCATTCAGTACATGGGAAGAACCCAAACCATTTCCAGCTTTGCTGGATAGAGGCAGAAATACTGCACGAGTGTGAGATTATTGCACTCCGTCTGGTCAGGGTGTTTGCCCCGAAGCATACGCGTATCCAGCAGTTGTAGATGTTGGATAGATGGTAATCTTTACGAAATAGAGGAAAGAGAGGTTAAATAATTAGAACGCGTGGAGAAGTAGTCGACAGGGCTGTCTTTTAGTAAGAATCTAACGAATAGGGCCGGGCAACTGGCTCCATAGCAAACCGTGCGCACAAAGCAGTTATGTAACAGATGGGGTAGAGTAGTGCAGCCGGGAGGGTGTTCTGAGTTAGAGTTGAGTATTGTCATTCACGGGAGCAGAGAAATTTCGGCAAGGGGGGAGGTGTAGTGCACAGGCACTACATGGTCCACAGTTGCGGTAGCCAGCGTGTAAGATAGAGGGTGAGCACAGCAGCCTTTAAGAGACATGATGTTACCTAGGTTTAGCTATAGATGGAATTCAATAATATTAGTAGGTTTAGAAACGTATTAGAGGTGTAGCCCCGTCGCAGAGCTACGCGCGTTGGCGCATGGAAGGTAAGTGACATAGTTAGGTTAGGTTTGGCTCTGTGTATTCAATTAAGGATATAGGTGTGTAACTAGAATAACAATTGGTACATTTAGGAGCAGAGTTAGTCCGAAAGAGTCGGGCCTTGCCTGCAGTCCGACCGCAGCACCCGGTGCCGGGAAGGACGGCAGGGTATAACCCGCACCTGGCGGGGATGAACAGGCACTCATGAGGGAAGGCGATTTTTGATCGATCCTTCCTTCGAAAGTTCCGTAATTTAGGGATTTTCCCTGTGAAAACTAAGATGTTAAGGTCTTTGGACACGCGCTTTAGTAGATCTAGTTTATACAGGGGCCTAGAGGCCTATATGGTGAATACGTAGCCACGGTACGCGGCCACCGTGCCTTACATGGTGTGTGCTGAGTGTGCTGCCTCCCACTGCGCTGTGTCATATCTTTCGCCCTCTGCTACAACACTGCCATCGTATAAGATATAATTTCCGTTGAATGGTTGTGAAGAATCCTGTTATTAGCCTATCCCGCATTGAGCCGTTTCCCTGCGGGTGCCGTTGCACTCGTCTCTTCATTGACGGAAAGACATGCAGAAAGCAAATATACAAATGGCATGCGCAGACAGGTCCGTTCTGTAGTTCCTGCGGTAATAACACACTGCAAGAGATTTTGTTCAGGAATCACACCCTATTCTAGTTTCCATATCAATGCAACAACGGAACGCGCAGCTGATTGGCGTATGCAACCAGAGGAAGCCAGGCACGTTCAGCTGCAACCGCTTCCACCCAAGTTGGCAGTCAGGGGTCGTTACTCCCCCCACCGCCTCCTGCTTATCCCACCTGGGACCTCGCGGGCCTCGCCTAGGGCTGCGCGCCTGGAACGCGGTGCTGTTGTTTTGTCTTCTGTTCCTATTGACACCTGCAAGTATGGAGGCATTCCTCCGTCCCGCGTCCGCTTACCCTCCTCTTCTTCAGGCCCTTCAGAAGGGGCCTTTGAAGGTGAGTGGGCATTTCAGCTGACATTCGCTCTTCAGCTGCTGGGCAGGCAGTGACCCGCGCATACAAACGACTCAATGACGATACGGAGGGAAGAGACGGCACATGCCCATGCCCGCGCAAGTATGTGTGGGCATGGGCATGTGCCGTCTCTTGCCTCCGTATCGTCATTGAGTCGTTTGTAAAATCCCAGGAAACATAGGACATGTCAGGAGACAGTGCATGGGGGGATAAGGTGGTTTCCAGGGCTTTTGGGGGGTAGCCGCCCTCGACATGCGCTCCAGCTGCCTGTGCCTCACGTTTGCTCGTTTGTTACTTATGCGGCATTTGAGGACCCTCGCGCAGGACAGGGTGCCTTCAGATGTAGAAAGTTTTCGTTTCCATTAGGGATGGTTTGGACCTTTTCTAACCCGGAGCTGTGCTGCCTCTGCTAGTGCCACTTAGGGTTCCCGTTTGTTTGGTGTCTTGTGTCGTTTCAGGTCTCCCTAGTTGGATCCGGTAACTGGGGGACAGCAGTGGGGAAGATCGTCGCTTCAAATGCAAGGAACTCACATATTTTCAATACGGATGTGCGGCTTTCATACCCCTGATTATGAAGCAGCTGTGATTATGAGCAGTACATTGAGGTTATGAGTGGCAGTTTAAATAGCCAGACATATTCTATCCTTGTGAGTTGTACTTGAATCAGTGAAGTGTTGCAAAGTGCAGTATTTTTGCGTGGGTAGCAAGAGCTGCAGCTGTCGTTCTTCTCTCTTGCAGGTCCGCATGTGGGTGTATGAAGAGGAAGTTGAGGGCCGCAAGCTGACAGACTGGATAAACAACCATCACGAAAATAGGAAGTATCTGCCCGGCTTCGAACTACCCCCGAATCTACGCGCTGTTCCTTCGCTTACGGACGCGTGCAGAGATGCAGATCTTCTGGTCTTTGTCATGCCCCATCAGTTCATCGAGGTGAATGGCACAGCATATTTTCGTTAGTGAATTCATGCTTTAGACTGTAGCCTGTGGAGCTGCAGCCATATGCATTTGGCTATTTATAAAGTAGCTTCAGGGGAAGATTTGCTTAGTGCTTTCCTGCAGTAGAACGTTTTGAGGATTACTTGGAGTGATTCATCAAACTCGAATAACGGGTATGTGTGAGCAGAGAGCCTGTCGAGAACTGAAGAAAGCGAAGTTACTTCCACCTCATTGCCGGGCAATTTCTCTTATTAAGGGCATTGGTGTGAGGAATGGCTGGCCTTTGACCCTGACACACGAAATCGGTTCCATATTGGACCTCCCAAAGCCGTGCATCCTTTCGGGTGAGGATTTGCTGCAAGCCAGCAAGCCTGTCGCGATCGTCTGGGACTTGTTGAACGAGCGACGCATAATAAACGGCTAGCCTTTCACATTGGGCCATTTGGAAGGAATGAGATGTCTGTTGATCTCTTTGTTCGTAGGCGCTAATGTGGCCAATGATGTTGCCGCCGAAAACTTCGCGGAGGCGACTATTGGACATGCGGACGGCGAGACGGAGACGGCAGCGTTGTGGCAGCTGCTCTTTGACAGGCCCAATTTCAAAATAAACGTGCTTCCCGATGTTGACGGTGTCGAAGTGAGTTGGTATATCCATGTAGCGCATGTGGTGTAGCGTTGCATTTGCCCTCCATCTGCACCTCTCCTTTTCAGTTGGCACAGAACGCGGTTGGCGCAGCTGGCTTTGTAGTGGGGTAGATCGAAACTGCTCAACCCTGTCAACTTCCTCTTGCGACGATGCAGGTTTGCGGAGCCCTGAAAAACGTTGTCGCTCTTGCTGGTGGTTTCTGCGAAGGCATGGGCCAGGGTACTAACACAAAGGCAGCAATCCTCCGACTCGGAGTAGAAGAGATTAAGACCTTTACCATGCTCTTCTTTGGGGACCTCCTTGCTGTGAGCTATCTGAGACAGGCGGCCTTAATGCGTCCTCAAGAGGCTGTTGCAGCAGCGAGAGCCGCTTGCCATGCACATTGCCGTGTGGGCTGCATCGAATGCCGTCCCGGAGGTATTAATCGCCCGTACCGTGTGTGTTTCTGTATGGTTGCTGCAGGACACGCTGTACGACAGCGCGGGCTATGCGGATGTTATCACAACCGTCTTTGGGGGGCGCAACGCCAGGGTAGCTGCAGCGTTCGTGCGCCAGAAGGGCAAGGACTGGGACCAGCTGGAGAAGGAAATGCTCAACGGCCAGAAGCTGCAAGTACGTACTGGCTGATTCACCCGGCGCCTTCACATTTTTATACGGCGGGCTATAGGCATAAGCCTTCTTCATTCGTCGAACCGTTACCATCTTCGACTGCAACACAGCCCCACTGTATTCGGCTTGTGCACCCTTATTTGTTTTTTGCGCATCCTCAGGGGCCGGCTACGCTTCAGCTGGTGGCCGAGGTGATACGTGCAAACGAAGTGGAGCATCTATTCCCATTGTTTACCTCGACTTACGCGGTAGCATTTCAGAACGCCGATCCGCAGGCGATCCTCGATGCTTTCCGCACAAAACGACCCCGTAGCATACAGAGGAGTGAAGACTGCGTGAAGCTCAAAGTTCCCTCGCTCGTGAGGGATGCGAGGATACGAATTGCGTCACGCATGAAGAAGCTAGGGAGAAGCATCAGTGAACTGACAAGGAACCCACCAGACACCCCAGACTCAGCCTCAGATGATAATAACCACAAGGCGGAGGCTACTTGCGCGAAACTTTAATCCTTTCATGCGTGTACAAAAGAGGTGAATTCTGCGTGCATGGCGTATCGGTTTCGTTCCCGCAACGTCGCAAGAAGTACGCAGGCAACTAGCCGGTTGATGGTTAATGTGGGCAGTCAGCAGGTGGCTGTCCAGCCTGTTCAAGGTGCCAAGGATTCCCCCCAACAACGTCACACCGTTTAAGGAAATTTGTGCAGTGAATTGGGTGTACTAACGGCGTATCCAGGCATCCCGAGATATGCCGCGCGTGCATCCGTTTGGATCAATGTTAAACTTCGTATGTATAATATATCGGCTGAGTTAATTTCTGGAGGTTCAGTACTCGCTTGTTACTCCTGGATGCTTTGGCAAACTCCTGTTAGGAGAAATTCATGCCACCGCTGGTGGTGTGGCTAGAGGGAACTCGTGTTGATAGCCTGTCAGGACCTGCATTTGCGCACTGCCACTGGGTGAATGGAAAAATCCAGTGGATACTTGTATGCCAAGGTGTGCGTTGACGCGGCAGCTTCTGCAGTCGTTTCCACGGTTCCGCCTTTGCACAATAACAGCCCCAATTAAATAGTTTGTTAGCACTCAAGCCACGTATGCAAGACAAAGCCAGTCCACAGCTACATGGGTCCATCGTGCAAATGGGCAATTTTATGCGCAGCCTTCCGCCGCAGTGCCCCCCACTCCGTGCACAAAGGAGGCGTCGATGCTGCCAGCAGTGACAGCTAGTGCCTCCAACCAATGTGAATTGTGCATTTTGCAAGGCCAGCTGGCCCAGCTGCGGAAGAGGGGGCGGCGGGGAGTCACGCTCTCCTTGCCCACCACGCACGGTGGCGACAGTGAACGCGGATTTTACGCGGCACTACGACACCTCTTCCTCCAAACGGAATCCAACACCTCAGTGGAATGCCCAATGTCGGTAGCAGCAATTGTTTCCTTATAAACGAGCGCTTTCCTGGAAAGAAGTCGAGAACAGAAAGCAGCAGGGGACTGGCAAACCACATGCAGAATGTAGACCCCGCTGTGTAGCCAAAGTAACTTGTTGGGAGTGATATGCGAGTAGAATATCGCACCCCACGTTTGACAAACCCGGGGTACTTCACGTTAATTTATAACGAGTTTCTGGAAGAGGGCTATGGGGTTTGCCGTGAGCTCGTTGTTGGCCGCAAGGCCCAACGCGAAGATAGCAGGGACTGCCCCATAATGCAAGACGGGGTGCAGCCAGCGGTTCCAAGCGAAGCAACAACGGTTCCACACCTGCAGAGCAGACAGTCACAGGAATAATCCGTAGTGGGGAATAGAGGAGGGCTATCGGAAAGCGGGACAATGAAGCACCATGTTAACTAGGAACAAACAACGAGGAGTGGGAGCCACAGCCATTCATGTGAGTTGGTACTGCAATGAAGCAATAGAGGAGTACAGCCACATTAAAGGGGAATATAATGCCATGAACAGGGACTGGGAATTCATGTGTGGAAGAAGGACCATGCTACGAGGCCGACCCAGCCATGTGGTTGCGGGAACAGAGCTGGAGGAGCTAGGGGCATTGGTACCAATACCTTTTGAGTCCTGTCCTCCAATGAAAGCTTGCTGAAAGTGCTCCCCATCCTGAATCAGTAGAATAGCAGGGGCCACAGTTTGATACTTCGGCCGCGTCGTCGTTCGGCAGCGGGTCCCCCTAAGCAGCTACACTGTAGGCTCTTCGCTTGTATATATGTAAGAGAAATTGCAGCAACAACAACATTAAAGGCGAAGAATATTTCAATTGTGCAATTTCTGCAATCGCAAGAGGCCCAACCGAAGCCACTCGACGATTGGGGCTGCCCTTCAAACCCGAGGCAGGGCGGGAGCCGCCATGATCATTCCGTATCTCCAAACAAACTTAGTCATTTACATCAAAAGAACGACCTTTTAATGGATGCTTCTTGCTGCTGGCATTAGATAGAGGCGCGCATGCCCTCATGCGCTTACGGGTGCTACACGTGATCACCTATCATTTTCTTCTCTGAGTACTGTGTTAGATGGAACAGACCCATCCCCTATTTTTTTTGTGGATATATTTACAAGTAGGCAGTGTTAGTCTGTCTTCACTTGCTGTCTTCTCCAGCTGCCCTTTTTCCTTGGCGTCACATGCATATGCGCTTAGCTGAAAATGACTGCCAAGGTTGACATCGTTGTCGTGGGATGCATCAATTCGGACCTTGTGTCCTTTGTATCGAGACTTCCGGCTGCGGGGGAAACTGTCTTCTCTTCTGCGTTGGAGAGTCATTTTGGAGGCAAAGGCGCTAACCAGGCTGCTCAAGCTGCCCTTTTGCAGGCAAGGAGTTCATCACGTACGAAAGTCACACACGAGTGTGCCTTTGGTACCACACAGCAAGCCCCGGATATTACCGCATTCGAGAATGGCTCAGCCGCAAATGGAGCCGACACACCCTCTAGCGGTGTGGCGATGGTTGGGAGGGTTGGCCGAGATACTGCAGGATTGAGTTTTCTGCGCCACTTTCAGTCGCTGAATATTGACACCAGGGGCATCTACATAGACTCTAATACTGAAACCGGCACTGCCCTCGTTACAGTTGCTGATGGCGGGGAAAATACCATAGCTTACGCTCCCGGGGCGAACGCGTTATTGAACAAGGAACACGTCTCCGCAGAGCCTGTTCTCTCGTAACTCACCACGGCCCTAGATATTTTACAGCAGTGCAACACCCTACTGAGTGCACATGCACATCGTTACCCAACAGATACGCAATCCGCTGCAGATGCCCGTGTAGGTTCAAATCCAGTTGCCCAGCTTGATCTTGTGATAGGGGGCAGGAACGTGTGTTTCAGGAGAGAATCAACAGTCTCGATTGGGTGGCCTCTGTTGCTGTGTTTCAGGTTGCTGCGCGGAGCAAAAGTGGTCGTTTCAGAGAATGGAATTCCGGGGGCAGCCTCAGTGGAGTGCTTCCGCATTGCTAAGAAAGCCAATGCAGATGTTTTCACGGTATTTACGCCAGCGCCGGTGGACAGTGTCGATCCAGAAATCTGCTGCTTCACCGATTTTCTCCTTTGCAACAGGGTCGAAGCGAAAGCACTCATGAAAATGTGGGACAGCGAAATGGTTGCCACTGAAGAGGACGATGAAGAACATATTGCACGCCGTCTCCATGAGGTGATGCTTCGCACGGCCTCCCGGTTTGCTGACGGCGCGCAAGGTCGTGCCAACGTTGTTATCACGAGGGGGGCCCACCCCTGTGTTGTATTTGCAAGTGGAAAGACGACGAAGGTGCCACTTTCAAAACCCGTCCCTAGTGAGCTCGTGGTCGATACGACGGGGGCGGGTGACTCATTTGCAGGATCATTTTCATATTTCCTCCTTCAAACACCCAATTCGCCAGAAGTGGCGGTAGGCAAGGCGATGCTCGTAGCCGCGCAGTCCGTCACAAAGAAAGGCGCTGCGGAAAGCTATGGTGGAAGGCATGAGCTCCCCGATCACTTATTTAAGTCTTCATGAAACGAAATTACTGGGACTTTGCTCTACGTGCATTATTTTTCGCTATTTTGGCACAAATGATGAATTCGCGGCTCGGCAAGGAACAGGCACTTCAACCACGTTGCAACCGTATCACATCATATCTTTCCATGTAGGCAAACTCTAGCTTTCAGGCGCATCGTTTTGCAAGATTTCTGAACCAATATTAGGTTGCACCATGAACCACTTCCAAACATGCGCAAGAGAGCGGTGAATCGGCTTCCAGGCCGCCAGTATGCACCTTGTCCGTACACCATGACCACGTTCACTTGCGTTGCAAAAATGCATGTTCAGTCACACTCGCGTGATGCAACTGTGGGGCACGGACTATTTTTGCAATGGTGATGCGCGTATCCGTCCCTTCTCCCATTAGTGTCTTTGCAGACAATGTGGATGCTGCACAGGCGATAGCAATATTGTACCCTGATTCAACCCAGGGTAGGGCTCCTGAAAGCGGCCGCAAGAGCTAGTTGATTTCATAGCATTCGACTATGTTTATTTTGCAGATGCAGCAAAGGAAACACCATATGTTGCAATTCGTTTAGGAATTCTGAGAAATGTTTGGCGCAGTTCCCCTTTCGGTGCTAAGCAGTCGGAAGCTGACGGCTTCTGGGAACAAGAAGTCTGTGCTCCTCCTCTAGCACCAACGCCTACAGAAACATTTCTGCGTTCATCTTCTCGCACGACGAGAAGTCCCTGGGCAGCCCGAAAGTCCCGTGGTGATCTGTTGCCTTCACCACTTGCTCCCACTCAACTTGCAGTAGAAAGCTGCGCCTCGCCGTTTCACAGCAACTTGCATTATAAGGCCAAGGGTAGGCTCAGGTTTACAGTTTGCAACAGGACGAGTATTTGTTCTAATCTGCTTTGAATTTTAGATGGCGTCTCTTCTCTCGTCGTAAGCCCAGCCACCAATGCCGCGGGGACCCCGGGGACTTTCAACAGTTTTCAAGTTGGCGGCCGCCATTGCACCCGCATGCCAAACAGAGTAATTTGACTCGCATGCCATAAGCAAATGCTGAATATCAAGGAAACAAACAGGGTGTAGCAGCCAAGACCAGCGTTAAGGCTAGTGAAGCCCCGCCCCCTGCACTCACTACACCAAAGTCACTCTCTCGAGTTCGTCGTTCAGTGGGCAAGTTGCCCGCAACCAAGGGGCGTCAGTGTTCCGGGGACTGCGACGTAAAGGAGGTCCCTTTATGCCCTTTAGCACGCATTTTGCAAGTATGCAGATGACCCCTAAACGCCATTCTTTTATGGTCCAGCCAGAGTGTATATAAACCCACCACAGCCTCACGTATAGGCATTTTTCGCTGCGGATCTCTACCAAGGCAGCACGGGAGAATAGCGACGGAGGGCGGAACGGATCTGGCTGACTGGCAGGCTTGTGTGCATGCATGCGGGTTGCAACGCACGCTGAATAATCCAACCTGCGTGATGCCTCTGCTATTGTTTTGATTGAAGCCTTATTCGGTGCATGTAGACAAGTGCGTGATGCGAAAATAGACGCCGACTCGGCGCTAGACGTTAGGTGGCATATAGCAGCTGACGCAGGTCAGCAGAGCTTGTCCTTCGCGGCTTGCAACAGTTCTTGTCTTGCCCGCTCCCCTATTAACTCGGGTTTATTGGGGAAAATATCTACGATTAGACGCCTCAGCTGTTGCCGCACTGCTGGATTAGAGCTGAGCGGGTGGTCCTGAACAACCATTTGTAGTAGCAGCTCATGGGCGTCGTAGATCTCTTGCTCGTCCTCCACTAGAGGGAACCTGTAAACAAACGAAATCCGCACCGATGGCTATTTGCGAACAGCCAGGATAAAACAGTTCATACTGGAGAACGTCAAGCTGCGCTACAAGTTCACTGGAGCGCCTACTTACCATGTCTCTAACAGTGCAGCCACTTTTACAAAAGCCGTCTCGATTCCCAGATTCATATAAAAGCCTGCATAAACCTTCAGAAGCGCGCACGCAGTCCCATCGGCTGCCGCCCTGCCACTCGGAGACCGCAGCAATGGATTCGCTATGCACCGTTCCAGTGTCTCGAGCGGGCCCTGCAACTGCGAGGCAAAAAGATCAGGGTGTCGTTGCGCCACAACGCCTGCGTGTGAAGACAGCACAGGCAAACCCATCTACTAAGTGCAGCCATTAGAACCACCACTAACCTCGCAATAGAGTGCTTTTTGGGTCTGCAACGCATGAAGCGACCCTAATCACCCTCCTCAGCCGCGAATTGCAAGTCCTCTGTGAAGTTTAACGAGAAAGCGTTTACGCAGTGCCACAGAATATTAATAGCACCCCCGGAACACATTTTATAAAACGCAACACAATGAACAGCAGCGCGAATTCGCGCTGCTGTTCATTGTACGCCAGTGAAGTTCACGGCTGGCACTCTATCCCTCAAATTAATTTGCTTCCCGCGAGAATATTACCTACCCAGTCCATATGACGAGGCTGAAATAGCTAGCATGTGCTCTTCATCAAGAGACCATTCTGCTTGGGAGCTCACAGCGAGTAGCGCCGCGGGGACTAGAACTTTGCTGTACTCTAGTGTGGCCGCTGGATCTCCGTAGTTAATTGCATCAGCGTAGAGACACAGAGCTGCAACCTGCGAAAGGCAGAGAACGAGCCCAATTTGTCCCCTTTTCCCGCTAAAAACTACTGTCCAGAGTGTGATGGTGCAGCTGCCGCTACCTTAAGTCGTGCAGAATCACGCAGGACTTGGCAAAGGTCAGCAAAGCAGCTACAAACTGTAATAGGTGGCCCCTTCTGGGAGCTGTATACTTCACCTTTCCATAGTAGCTTGACTGGTCATGTGCCAACAGCGCCCCGTAAGGCAGACGCAAATGTGCATCAAAATGCGGCAAACAATCCGAACCGTAGACCTGATGGATGCAATATAGCATGCATGCACCAAAAGTATGCTACATGCAACTGCAGAGTACCCTTTGGAAAGCAAATACATATGAGGAAAGAGTGCATAATACATATTTCCTACTCCTTGTGCCCCTCTTCAATGCACACTCCCCCATCCCGTGGAAATGGGGGCTGAGAACCCGAAATATTGTTGCTCATTGCTCTTGCTGCTGCTAAATGTGTGGAGTGCCTGGCAATTCAGAAATGCCCACGACTCTGATGGCCTGTAATTCATAGTTGTGTCCTCCCTCAGTCAAATTCGCATTCGTCTAACTATGCTGGATGCAGCTAAGTGACTTCTTTGCTTTGTATGTTCATACCTTGAAAAAGTTGCCGGAGCACTGCATGACGGCATCATAGAACGAGCTAGTGTCATCCTCCTGGTCATCTTCACTAACATCCTGAAAAGAGGCGCGACAGTCAACATTGCATTACGTGCAGCGTGTCTCATTTATTTTGTTCACAACACACACCAAATACGTAGATAAGCTACAAGATACTCACTTCCCATTCATCGTCCTGCTGTTCCCTAGTAGCTAGACGCTCAAACTCGCGAGTCAAGACCCTGCGACCGCCAAAAACGCAATCAACACTGCAGACAAGTTTCGACGCCAACTCCTTCAGAGCCTACCATAGCTATATCCAAGCCATGGCGGTGAATCTATTATGGGAAAACAGCCTGATTCGGCGTTGGGTGGACGGATCTAGCAGTCCCCCCGTAGTAATCATTGCTTTTAGGGGGGCAGGGAAGGCTGCAGAACCTACGGAAGTATGAGTTTGCCCATGCCGACGAAAAGCTTTTCCAGCAGAGCCGCCCTCTGTGCCTGGGGCACCTTACACTCTTCTGGAAGCATACCTTCCCTTTGTCGTTTTGCCTGGTCTGCTACGATCTGGGCGACTGCGGGCAGCATATGATCTGCTGCGACAGCTGCCGAAGAGGGGGGCAACTGGCCCTCGCTGCTTGAAAGGAAAACAGCAACGAGCCCCAAGGCGGCTGTTGTTGCTTGTCCTTGCTCCTCCGGCGAGGACGCTAGAGCTGTCAGACAGCCCGGAAGCGCCTGCAATAAATCCACCCTCAAACCGGAAGCTGGTGATCCCTTTGCAGTAAAGTCAGCTTCGTTCACCGGCGTCAGAGTGTCTGGGTTTAGGCTTCTGTAAGAAAGCCATCCTCACCTCAAATGCCGCACTGCGGACGATCGAAAACTCAGAGGAGCAACTGTCAAGTGCAGCAGCAGTCCACTCTTTTCCCCAAGCAATCGGCGCTGCCGCCCCCACAGCCGACGCAAGAGTTCCAAGCAAGCGCAGCGCAGCGAGCCGTTCCTCAACGGCAGCCTACGTGCAGCCGCAGACAATATATATA
>CAJFCZ010000107.1:0-27806 GCA_904066245.1 Eimeria sp. OTU-Y
ATTCAATCCTGTACAACGTTAGTGCACACAGGAAAGGGGGGCTTTGTTCTGTTTGCACACTAGTCCGCCCTGCAGGACTGCTGCAACGTACGTTGCAAACCATTGCAACTCGCCTCATCTCGGAGCAGGCCTACGCCCTTAACCCTGTGTACGTGTGCAGCCTGAAGCGGGAAGGAAAGTCAGGTGCTTTTAGGGAACCATTTGGGAACTTCAACCTTAAGTGTTTTGACTCCATTGCAGCTCGCATCGGTCCTTAGATGGTGCAAGGATCCTCGTTACACTTGGTAGAACCGGATGGTTTATAGGGGCAGGTGCGATCAACGAATTTCACTCCAACATGGTGGTAAGCTTAACAGCAACGATTATTAACGAAGGTGATTCGAAACTAATTTCTCAAAAAGGTTTATGTCAAGACCTCAGCCGTGTCTCCGCTTGCACGATGGATATTAAGCATGATCTGTCCTTTGTCGAGGAAGCTCCCGTTTTTTTGCAAGCTCCCCGGGCTGAAACAAGCTCCATATCTCAGTCCCATCCGGAAGGGGATGGTTTTTCACCAAGGGTAATTTGTCAAGAGTTGCTTCGCCTTTGCTAGCCATCCCGGTATGATGGGTGCCGCGATGAGAAGGCAGTGGAGGAGCTCCCTGGCTCCCTCGACGTTTATTTCTGCCTTCACAACGCACCCGAAGGCATATAATTCCTATTGGCACCTTTTTATTGGAATAGGACGCAGGAAGATGGTGGGCACGCTTAGGGAAGGATTCCACGTTTCTGGAGCACGCACGGACCCTGCAAGCATGCAAATATATTCTACGATGAAGACTTATTACAAGGTGTAAAACGGGATACGCAGGGGTAGAACTGAGAAAAGTGGAGCAAGGGAACCTGTCGAAAGAAAGATGCATTGGAAAGTGTCTGGCAGAACAGAAGTCCAACAGTGGAGGCTGCGCCTCTATATAATTGGTTCATAGCAGGGATGTCCACAGGAGAGAGGCAATCAGTAATTGTCTAGGATGCGAGGAAGGAACTAAGAGGTGAAGGGGCTGAACTTGGTGAGATGATGCAGTACGTTCTTATAACAAAAGGAAAAACGTCACCACCACAGCCCTAGCTGAGAAGGAAGAAACTGGCCTTGGAGATGACACAAATTCAGAACCTATGGATATTGATGCTGTGAATGCCAAATTCGCCCAGAAGGGGAATAGGCGCGGTAGTGGACACAAGCCAGCGAATTCGGAACCCACGGAACCTGGAAGAAACACCGACGGGGGCACCTGCTCCTTCTGCAATATGGAAAGCCATATAGAAGAGGTTTAAGAAGACGAAGGAGGTGCAACAACCAAGGGATAATGTACGTAAGCACGTGAGCTTGCAGGGGGATGGCAAATTGTTGCAGACACGGGGGGAAGCTGTAGCTCAGAGCACTACAATTAACCGGCCTATCAACGGGGAAGCAATAGAAACAATGGCCAGCGCCAGCCCCCCTAGAGTAGGGCCTGAGGCTGGCCAGCCCCAAAGCTTTGTCGAGCTTGTCTTGCTAGTGCTCTGCTCCGGCTTGATTATATGTTGTTTCGTATGTTTCCTGTAATTTCCTCCCTACCCGTTTTTTCCGCTCCTATATTATACTCCCATTGGCAATGCTCTGCATTAGAAAGTACTCCGCAGGCTCGCTGTCTCTTGCAATGTAGCTGGTACGACTAAGTGCAACTAGAGCTCCGCCTTAGCCGTAGACAGTCGTGAGCTGCGCATACTTGGGATAATTGTTCGCAAGAAGGGAAAACAGTTTCCCCCCTATTTCCAACCTTGCTAGCCACAAGTAGCGTGCATTGTTTAGGCTTGTTGCCGCATATCAAGCACACGTGCATGCACTTCCGTGCGTGCACTAATGCCGGTACTCTATTGTTAAACACGTGCTCGGCTTTCACTGTCGAATAAAAAAGCAAATATTGAATGTATGCATCCATCTCTGGTATAGAGCGCAACAACCGTCCTACAGAATGATCTGTTGCGGCAGAGCAATTGCGCACTCCAGCATCGCTCAGCATTGTTTCCTCTGGGCAGCACTATTTAGCATCAAAGTAAACAATTCACGAAAACATCGGGTCTTCTAGATCCCTGATGTTGCCGGCAGCTTCTGTTTCTTGTGCAAGGAAAGAACACCCGTGGCACCGGAACTTTGCTGTCTGCGTGTCTACACAAGGTGGCGAGCACGCTCGCATGAATATCTATCTAAGACAGGAATGTATTTGTATGATTGAACACATCCTCACTTCTCGCCGTATGAACTTGGGTTTTAGTAAGAAACCTTTGCTCATATTTCGGCGACTTGGGGCTGCATCTACTGGGGCTGTAAAGCTGCACCTGTCAAGCCCCATAAGAACGCCTCTTGCGTTTTTCATCTTCATAACCTTCCTGCAAGTATTGTCCGCCTAATATGTTTTTGCCCCTGAAGCAGGTGTAAAACGCTGTCTACATAAAGTGGTGCGTTTTAGCTGATCAGTTCGTATGCATAATTTCGGGCGTCCGATGTTGCTGTCTGCTTTCACAAAGTCTTGGATTTGCAAGCACTACACATACGATGAGCGGCATAACGCAAAACAATAATACAAAAACATCCCCATATGCTCCTGACCCTGAACCGGACGATGTTGACATATCGAACACGGCCATAAACAATTGCCAATTTTTTAACATAGCGACTGACGTCGCCGAAACTGAGCCCACTAGTACAGCAGATGCAGGGAAACTCGAAGAACTATGGTTACCTGGTTCTCAAAGCTGCCGTGTAGGCAGCTCGTATTATGGGACTCTAGAGGGCAGCGTACCAGGAAATCTGTTGCAAAACACGTCTCAGTTTGGTCAGCAGCTTGACGTCCAGATTGAGGCACTTGTGCTTAGTAATCCGGTGGTGGCAGGTACTTATGACACCGATTCGATTTTGCGGCATCTCCTTACTACTGTCTTTAGACACGCGCTGGCCACGGGCAGCATCGCTAAACAGTATGCCCGTGCGACGAATGCCATTCGGGCCGAAATATGTTCAGCCCTTGCTACTTGCCATGCACAATGCGCTCGACTTTGCCAAGCACGAAATGCCTACATGTCTTCACTTCTCCGTCTAAAAAAACTACACAAAAGTACGCTGATTCATCAGCAAGCTTGCGTGCTTTGCAAGGGCAGTCTGCTCAATGATCTCGTGGAATTAGAGAGGCTACGGTGCACCGCCAAGCGCCTGCAAGACTCGCGACACCTCATTGAATCGATGAAGCTAATTAAGCAGCATGAAGCCTGTAGGAGAGACTTAGGTCAAAGGACATCTGTCAACTCGAATGGCTTAGATAAGCACTTCTTGGCGGAGAAGGCGGCACTCCAGCTGCTTCACGTCCGGCACGATTCACGGTTCCACTCATTAACCCTTGCTGCAGCTGAGATTAACACAGTTCCTACGTTCCAGTACCCACAAAGAAAATGTTTCGTCTCTGTAGCTGGTTTCTGCGTTTGCACAAACTGCACTGGGCCTTCCCTTGGAACCGACTGCTTTTGACGGCTGCAGGCCTCAAGGTTGCTGGATTTGGAAGAGATCGTATCAGTCTTCCAACAAAGCTGTCCCACGAAAGAACATGCGGCAAGGAAAATATTGCATCGGGTTGAACAGGCAGTATCCAGTGAGATGAAGCCTTGCACCGGGGAAAGCACTGGAAATGTGGCCAAACTGCAACATGGTGGCCTAGAGGCAGCGGTGTCTCCGACTAGCTCTACACTTTCTGCAGGCTCCTGCGGTAGCCTTGTCTGCGTGGTAAGAGTGCTCTTAATCTGGTACCAAAAACAGACGACCCGTGGAAAGTAACCCTGACGGTGCAACGTGGGAGGGTATTTCCCATGGCTGCTTTGTACTATGCGCAGGTTTCACTATTGCGGCTTCTTCATCTAGAAAAAATACTTTCCATGAGATTCAGCACCGACACCAAGAGACTTCTGCATCTGACTCGCCTCGAACGTAACTTTGCCTATGCATTGGAACATCTTGAGAAGTTTCTAGAGAGTGTGATTGGCCCAGTGTCGCTCTTAAGCAACACGGATGATACCGGTGGTTCATGCCACTATCTGCGGGAATGTATTGAAGAGACCAAGGTGTATCTGGAGAAATGCAATTGTGTTGGGAGGACTCCAGTGACACCAATTCTAGAGTGGTCGCGTGGGACTTTACAGCATAGTCAGGCAACGGCGCAGTTCCGGCTCCGCATGGTAGGAGTGGCATTTTTCGATGGGGCGCTTCGGCGAACACAATGCACCCTCCCAGTTACAGCGAGTCCTCCTTCTTGCCAGGATAATTTAAAGACGCCTAGTGCAGAACGCTCTTCTACAACTCCAAAAGCACTGTTTTCTTCCCGATGGGACGCCAGAAGTGAATTTAACGCGGAGCAAGCTGGCCTTCATCATAGCTCATGGTCTGTTCTTTCTCCCAAACGATTAGCAGACGATGCCTTCAAGAAGTCCACAGTGAGTATCCTTCGAGTTTGCAGTAATCTGAATACAAATAAATAAATAAAGTACAGAAGGAAGAAACGCGTATTGCGCCCTTGCAAGCAGAAAACTCTGGCTTGGCATTGGCGTAAATGTTATCGTGGTACAGTACTTCGTATCACAGGGAATAAAGCATTATTCAAGCGGAAGAAGGCTATTGTTTTTGCCCGTGCTGCTCTGTTCTGTTTAAACGATGTTTATACAGACCGTAGCTGCGTTGGCAACTGACAAAGTCCACAGCCTCCCATCGCCTTCCAGCAGCAAGACCAGCGCGAACTTATGCAAGGAGGCAACATTGAGCCCAGGAGATATCTCAAAATGTCAAGCCCCAGAATCTCAGGAAGAGGAACCACATATGGTACAAGGAGTAAAAGAGTTCGCTGGATCTGCAGACAACTACACTAATACCCAGTGCCAGCTCGGAAAAAGTGGTGCTCAAAGTGAATCACGTGACACGAGTAGGGAACTACAGCAGCAAGGCATACAAGGGCTAGAAGATATACGCAATAAATCTGGAGAAGTGCCAAATGCATACAAAGCACATGGGATTTCTTTGTTGCGGGCTACACCAGATTTTGAGAGCAGAGCATTTTGTGACTCAGAAATTCCGTCTAACAGTACCAGCGCCCAGCGCGATGGAAAGGTCACACAGCAGTTCACCTGGTGCAGAAAACCGGGTTTTGTTTCGCTGCTGAGAACAACAAGAGAAAAGCTGAACTACGCTTCTACCGTGATTTTTAGCAGATACTATGGGATCAAAAGATCTAGTCAGTCAACCTTCGCAAAAGGCTCCAGGGCGACCACGTCAACATTCGTGGAAAAGCATAGCGCTACAGGAGTTGGTCGAAGAGACCTCCGTCCCCTTCAGTGTAACCCTACAACTCGAAATCGGTTTCAAAGTCTCATGGAACGTGTGGGGAAAAGATCCTGTCGACGGATTGTACGTCAGTGGGTAAGCGTGAAGCGATGCGAGTCCCCTGCGTCACCACGGAGTCGCAGCAGTGGTCTTCGGCAACACAAACGTGAAATGCCGTCCTCACACAGAATCCTTGCCGCGGGTCAGCGCGGAGGAGAGGGGAATAACGTGATGCAACGAAAATCCATGCAGCTATCAAATACGGGACTGTGAAAACTTCAGTCCCCTCATATGTATTGAAACATTTTTCTAGAGCATGAATTGTTTTCAAGATGCACCTGCTGGTAGAGAGACTACATGGTCTCATGATGTGTTTTAGAAAGCGTAAGCAGCGTGGGTCGTCAGAAGGCTATCCAGTAACTCCAGCGGTGCTGGAGGGTATTTTAGATTGAATATTCTCTTTAGATGCCAAATGTAGGGCGCTTACTAGAATGGATGTGTTTGGCCAGCGCGGGCTATGCTGTTCACTGTCCTCCAGATCCCACACTTGTAGCGCTTTGTGTATTAGAGCCACGATGAGCATGGATTTCTGAAACGCGTGCCGGAGTGCTCGTGAGAAAGGGTTGCTGAGAACTCGTGTGTAACATACGCCGTGCTAGATTCCAGTGTAACAATCGAATGTGAGATGGGAAATGTCACTGGTGAGATGAGAGTGCACAGAAACAAAATAGAGGCGGGGTTCGAGCAAATGTTCGCTGTTTGGGAAGTTCCACACAGATACCCGTGTGCTTTCTCTATATGTTAAATGTGGGCGCTGTGCGTGGTAAAAATGGGTGAAGAAGGATGATTTTTGTATTAGGCCGCCTCCACACGGCACAAGTTCGTGAAATGCCAAGCCCACAAAGCGTTTTCGCCTCCTTAGAACAGCTAAGGTGAGCTTAGATTACGCGCGGATGCCGTTTGAAGGACTTATAGGGGTTAGCTGGACGTTTGCAATATTCTTCTTTTGGGGGAGCTTTTCCTTCAACTGCATCCACTTCTGTCGTTCCTCTTTGCAAAATGGCGCAAACATCCCAGACAGGCAGTTTCCAAAAGATCAACATGACAAAGTGTGTGCACTTATCCGTTTGTTTAGATGTTGCTGCCGTTCTGATATCTATCCTAACAGCTACGGCAATTCTGGTATACGCTGAAGAATGTGAATCCCCAAAAGGGCAAGGAATTCCTCCTCTGCACATCATCGGAGGGGCTGTTCTATTCGGGTTGTTGGCGGAATCGGGGGCCCCCAATAAGCGTTGTCTTTGCTGTAAAGACAAATTTAGCTGGATGAATGCAGATACGCCGCTTATCCCATGTATGCGTACATTTCCTTATTGTTTCATGCACCGCCTCAGCACTGCGCAGGAGCCGCCTGGTTCATTCTTTTTTGTAGAAGTGTTTCTCCTCTTGCTGTAGAAGATGCAATTGTCGTAGGAACCAGTGAGTTACCCACTCTATCAGGGCTCCCTGGCTCATAGACTTCGATTGTGTCGTGAGGGGAGCGGATATGCGCCCTACGCTGGGCCATCCATGTCATCTCTGGAGTTATGCTTTGGTGAAGTGATCCATGATAGGAGTCCCATATCACGGCAACTTGGTACGTTTCACATGTAAAGCAGCATTTCACACCCGCAGGCTTGTCCGTAATTGTGACCAGCCTGGTGTCAGCCAAGCACACCGGTGGCAGAGACTACGCCAACGAATCGACTGTTCAGTTGTATCTCTTTCCCGCTGGGGCCGATAACAGATCCACTTCGGAGCCTGTATCGCGTAGGGGTAGCAGCTACTGAAAGTCACTCCGAGCCTTAATAAACGCCGAGTGGAGAGAGGGAGGGTCTGCAGGAGAGGCAGCTGCCTCTTCCGACCCATCCCTGCGCTGCCACTTTAAGGTCCGGACGTTCCCCTGACCGGCTTGTTTGTTCCCCTGGCACGGCTGCTCAAATTCCTGCCCCCCTCAGTTCCTTAGCCCTCTGCGTGAACCTATAGTGTTGAATAATATGGCCTTGCTTATTGCAGTAGAAGCCGATGCCCCGCCCTGTGCGTCCTCCGGGATTTCTGGACACGGGATTCGCTGGTTTCTCTCTGTTACCGCGTCTATCCCCCTTCTGCTCTCATATGGCATTAACAGTCTCAATTGCCATAGTCTCTGAATTTGGGTTACCCTCAGGGCCAGTTGGAAGCGACGTTTTTCTCTCCGCTGTGGGAAGGAAATGTATCATCTCAGCAATTTCACTCCTTTCACCCCTCAGGTCCGTCCCCGCAACCCAACTGATTGACTCTCAGATGGGCAGCCCGGGCATGAACCAATTGTGCAGAAGCCCCGCTTTCATCATTGGAATTTTGCTCACTAGCGACCGACATTTCCTATTGTAGTGTTCTCTCAAGATGTGCCCCTGCTTAACTTTTCTCAATTCTGCCCCAGCATATTTCGTTGCAGACCTGAAAATAACCCTGCGTCATGGGGCATATTCGGATGCTTCCATGGTCTGTACGTGTTCCAGGATCGTGGAATCCACCTTTAGGTGTATCCACCATCGTCGTATGTCACCTCCTAATAATGGAGGTGCCAATTACAGTTGCATATATTTCGTTGCTTTTTGAAGGCAGAGGCACAATCCACGGGAGCTAAGGAACGCTTCCACTGCCTCCGATCCGCGGTGCCTGCCACACCTTAACAGTCAGCAAACCCGAAAGCATCGTGCAAGTATTGTTCTTGGTGGAAAAGCGTTTCTCGCGAAGCGTTTCTCACCGCACTGGTTGCAGAAATAAAGCTCGTTTCAGCTCGGAAAGGCTCCCCAAAGTTGGTCACCTTCCCAGCAGGGGGCGGATCATGACCAATATGAATTATGCAGCAGAAAAGGCTGAAATTCTAGAGACTTTAGTAGGGCCGTAAATAGTCACTGTTGTGTATCAGGCTGCCGCGATTTGGGTTGGTGCTTGTTGCTCCCACCTGCTCCTGTGAACTATGTGGGACTACTAAGCGCGGCTAGGACCCTTGACCTAACTCACCTACCATCGTGAGCCACAAGAGATATTTAAGACGGGAGCCCACAAAGGGTTCATAGGCGCGCTTTCCGCCCTGCACCAAGCCCATTTGGCACACCTCCCTAAAGGACTGAGCCCCGTGCGAGATGAAGCCTCCTGAGGTGGGTCGCTGGAGAGTGGAAGCTAGGGTTGCGGGGCTGAATGCTATGCAGTCACAACCAGACTCCCTCTCGTGCATGCACTAACGCACTAGACAGTCGAGAAGGACATACCTGGCTATCCATACTCAGACTGCAGCTGTTAAAAGACACAGGTACTAGTGCCCCATATCCATTGCTAGACGAAGCAGCCTGCCTTGAGTTCCTGCAGTCCTTCCTGCAATTCTTGCTGCACTGCAAGCCCACGTACAAGTATACCCAAACCCCATTTTGATGAGTGCACTAGCGCTTGCTTGCCTTCCACTATCCAGCACATAGGTAGGCCGATACTGGGCAAATTAGGTAATAGATGACTGCAAGAGGCCCGAACCTGGACCCGAGGCACGGCCGGTACTACATCCAGCCCCAACCGCCAGCTCGGGTGGCTGGCCGACCACTTGCAGAAAGCCGCAGCTTTCAACAAATTTCCTCCACAGACGCATTCTTTCTAGTATTTCTTGTTCGGAGCTCGAATTTTGAGGTTGTCGGGGCGTCGGACATGCCACGCGGGGCCAGCACTGTCGTACTTATTCCGTCGAACTCACACACCGTGCTTCCGGCTCCCGTCTAGCTTCCCCCTCCATTAAGGAGGAATTTGCACTCATTTATAGTTTATCATAACTCTGTAAGGTCGTGGCTGTGCAAAATGCTCGGTTGACGGCGCAGTGCAGTGCTGCGTTCTTACAGAAGGCAGAACGATGCAACAGTCTGGTTGGCGGGGAATATGCACGATTAGGGAGATCGAGAAACCCGAGTTCACTCTTCCCATATGTACTACAGCAGATTGTAGTATTAGATACTTCCTAGAGTGTATAGCAACACCAACATGCCCGTTCCGGCGTCGAGCTTTCGGACTCGCGCCCTCTTCGGCGGCGCCATGGCCTGTGACCTCCCCGATTATTTGGAAGACATGAGGTAAACCTGGGCCTTATACGCCACTTGTGGATATGCTTGTGGCTATTTTGGTTGACGTGACAAGGGGACTGCCAATGCCTTGCACGTGCTTGCGTATCTTTGGGAATATCCTGGATGCTTGACATGGCCGGTTCCTTTATATGCCCTCAGGTATGGCGTGATTTTCTATTTGCAGCAAAATCCGAGTCGTTCCTGATCAACAAGAAGCCTTCTTTAACGGAGATGGGAGCATAAGTGTAATAATTGAAGTCCTAGAATATCAAGAAGTACCAGATGCAAAAGCTGCAGAGTGCGTCAGAGAGCATGCTCAATTCGCAAAAGAGCATGTATGGTGTTGGTAGAAACCTCTGTGGAGTTTACGCCTTTACCTGCTTGTTTCACAAGTGATGAGATAGAGACACCTCTGTGGACGATCTCTGTGGATCGCGACAGGTTCTTCTTCAACGACCTCATGGAGGCGAATTCTGCCCTATCTTCACGAATTCTGGAACCGTGGACTGCTCTGAAGGGAAGATCTTCAGTGGCTGGGCAGTAAGCGATACCCCTAACTCTTATTCTCAAGGCGGAACCCGTCACCTCCGACGGCACTGCTTGATTTAGCGCCTTCTGTGGCATGTGACACGCCTTGAAGAGGTATAGATAGTGCGTAGCGGTTGAGTTGCTTCTTAATAAGAAATTGCCGTGGAAACTTGTGGGTGTATTTATGCTTTCTTTGCTGTGTACAGCACAATGGCCTCTCTTAAAGGGGAGTTCGATGTGATAAAGAACGGAGCGTCATCCGCTGACCATGTATGCGTGCGGTTGGCAGTTATACGAATTCCAGGTTAGCTGCCGCCTTGGTTTCACCTGGCAAACGCTCCTCTGAACATCAGCTGCCTTTTCGCGTTCACGTTGGTAGTTGGGACCCTCAGTTCCATCGTGAACAGAGGGTGGAGTTTTGCTCAGTTTGTGGATATGCCTGGAATCTTGCGGAGTTTGATCTACTCAGAGCATCGCGCGGATATTGTCGTCTCCATGAATGAAAGAACAAATGATACTGCCTGCTTAAATGACGCACAGACAGGCTCTTCAGAGTCTTTGGATCGCACATTCCATGCGATTATTGAGTCATTCAAGATTCTAAACTATGAACTATTTGCGTAGTCCTGGACGCACCCTCGTGGGCGCTGTCAGGTGTACGTTGCCGCTACAGGTTACAACTGCAATGGCGACATGTACCAACAGTTCGCTTCTTTTTTCTTAGTGTTGATAGCCTTCCACGTGTGAGGTTATTGTGTTTCACATTAATTACTGCTTTCTCCGTTTTCTACCCTCCTTGTCGCATAACCGACACCGGAAAACGGTCGACTGTCACTAGGCCAGCTGCAACGGCGGCGTTCACCTTGGCATGGAAGCAACAACGCTCACCTAGAAAACATATCAGAAATGTGGGCCAGTTAACGCTCACCTTTTCCACGTAGCAGAAACAGTGCCCGGCCAGCAGCCAACAGCTGAAACTATGAGTAGACTAGTGCTGTTGTTCTGGCACACGATGCTACAACTATGTGCAGCAGTTGACGTTGATCTTGGTTTTCCGAAAGGAATCATGGGATTATTCGGTTGGGGGATGCTGCCGCATGCCGTATGTATCATTCAGTTGAAAGCATCTCGTCATCTTGTTGCATGACTTTCTTCGATTCTTAAGTCAGGTTCAGCTGGTGCCAGGTTCCTCTCTGTGCAGGCCGCAGCAGCGGATGAGGTGATAGCTGATAGGCGTGATGATCTGCGAGCTCAGTTTGAGGTTAATCCCATTACGTTGACAGCTGGATGTTGTTTCCCTTGTTTCCCCATGCACTTCTTTAGGTTTTGAATACAGATCGTTACGACAGGCTGCTGTTGCTCGCCCAAAGAAAACGAGAACTAGCAGCGCAGTCAATGGCAGCAGCGCGTCGTGAGGGTATTTTCCTTAGCCAAATTGTAGAGGCACTTGGTTGCACGGAGTATTCGCAAAATCAGGTAGTAAAGGCGGTGATTCCGATGTACAACATGAATCTGAAGCTACGACGGGCAAAACAGAAGACTCAATGTTCCAAGAGTGAGCCGGAATAAATAAAAAGAAGAATCCGATGTACTATTATCAGGTGTGTGCAACGCTCAGGTATAACATGAAACGAGCTGCACTGTTGCTAGCCGAAGCCGACAAACTGGAGCGTACGTCTGGCAGTGTCAGTCTAACTTGTCAGTTTAACGAGTACTGGCCGAGGTTCTTGCGGAATTCCAGATGAGGCAGCTTGGATTAAGTCGTTAGTGGAGGCAACGAGGCTTTCAACGTCCAGCACCGCAGAAAGCTCCGTTGCCGGTATCTCAGCTTGCACAAGCTGCATTGCTGTATTACTTAGTATACTGCCCCCGATGACAGAATGCGAAATCCTCAAGATAGGGCCGTTGACCTTCGTGCCGGACGTGAGTCAATATGCTGCACCTCCTAATGGTTATCTCCTTTTCATGATGACTCTCCCATGGAATCCAGCCTGACGAACTTCTGCGCAACAACCCAAGGTTGGATGTGCACAACCGTGCCCACATCTTTTTTCTTTAACCAATATCGAACTTAGCAACATGGCGCAAATCACTGGATCCTCGCTTACAATTTACCACAACAAAGTGCTTAAGAAGTGGGGAAAATACATTATTTTCTCACCGCCGTTCAAAGCCAATCGAATTCTGCATGTACAGCACGTTCTTTTGGGAGGGCGTGGACCTACCCGTCAAAGCGACTGAAGACTCCCCTAATTGTGGGACTGCACATGCTGGACAGCTCTTGGGACTATCAATTGTGCTTGAGTCACAGGTTTCGCGTTTAACTATCGAGGTGCGGAGCAGGTCCTGTGCGCCCCTTCACAGACTGCTCGTGATAGTTGGATTGACGGTGAGCGGCTGCGAGCTCAAGAGGCTCCCCAGTTGTCGTGTCTAATAGAACAGGTACTTTCAGCTCTCTCGGAAGCCTGGTTCTGCAGGCATATGGGGCTCAAAGGTGAGAATCGTTTGTAGAGACTACAGGACTGACGGTGCATCCCTGGGGACATTAGGAACTCTGCCAAGCATAAAAGCAGCTGAAAAAGGTATTTGCAAAGCCACTTGATGGAGTACAATTCGTAGCAATGCATATATATTGCACCATCACAGAAGCACTGCTTGAAGCATTCCCACCACCGGTGCGTTGCCTGGGCATGCAACAGCATAGGCTGGACAGCTTTTGAGTCTACCGTTAAACAGCCGCCGCCAACAACGCCCCAAAGTGAAACAAAAGCTGCAGTAAATGTGGATTTTTCTCTCGACGAAAACAAACAGTTCCGAGTCAAGGCAAGCAAAATTCATGAATAGTAACGCACCTCACTTCAGTTCAGAGCATACCATGCATCAGGTTAATGGCAGGGAGCAACCAGTGGGTAAGAGCGTCTGCGGGCTGGCAAAATGAGACAGAAACTACTAAGGTGCACATGTAAAGGGGAGCACATCACGTTTGACGTCCAAAAGTTTGCAAAAGAGGCTGCGCAGCAGCCCGACGAGCCGGCAATTGCAAAAGCAGCACTGGAGATATCCGAGAAGGCACAGAAAGTTAAAAGTGTTGCAGAAACAGCGGCAAGCTCTGAACATGTGGAAGAAGTTGATGAGGATGAGAAGTTAGACGAGTCGAAAGATGGGGGGGAGGAAAATGATATGGAAGGAGATAAGACCAGCGATACGGAAGAACATGAAACTAACGAGGAAGATTCCCCTGGTCCCGAGGAATTCGAGGCATCTTGATTTTTATCCACTGCATTAACTAGCGGTGTCCTTGGACACAGCACCGAACCAGTCACTCCATGCTACTATTTTATACATTTTTTCAAGAGTTCCAGTGTATTATCACTCTGAACAACTACTAATGGAGCCTTAGTATCTGAAAGAGTTCCATTAGAGAACCCTACCTAACGAATCTCACGACTGTATATTAGCAGGCAAAAACATCTAAGTCAGTTGGTACCCGAGGCAGCTGTATCGTTTTTCGTGCCTTTCAGAAGACACCTTAATCCTCAAAACTGTTCAGAGGTCGCGGCTCTCGCCAGTGCTTAGTTTTGAAAGGGTTTGCCAGCACAACGGGGCTGGCGAGAAGGCAGCAAGCGGGACAACAACTTAAGTGGGAGCTGGTGCCAGTAACCGCCTCTATTCAAATATGGTCCAACCCGTGACAGGCGTAACTGCAATAAACGCGTGCCTGGAGCGCCTAAGAGTCCACGTTGGTGGGGCGATTATAAGGGGTCGTCGACTACTCTTCATCCGCGTTTGGCTTCGCTGCGTTTTCGTCTGCCTCTGCTCCAGCCGCGTTGTCACCTTGTTCTCCAGCCGCCCCTTCTGCAGCGCCCTCGGCTTCGGCGGCATCTTGCCCAGCTTCTGCTGCATCTTCTTCCGCCTTGGGTGGAGCCGAAGCAGCCTCGGCCTCGGCGCCACTTTTACGTGACTTCTTCCAGTAGCAACAGTCAACCAAGAAGTTGATGGTGTCGTCGTTGTGTATTCCTGCGTCCTTGAGGACTTGGGAGTCGTCAATAAGCATACTGCTCATGAAGGTCAGCTTGATGTTCTCTGGCGTGTACCTGCGTTGCGGTAACGATTGCAATCACCATATCGATAGCATGTAGATGTAGCACAGCGCAACGACATCGGAAGCGTGTGAAGCAATTCTGACTAGCTAACTTCGCAGCCTTCATACCTGTTTGGGTCGTCTAAGTCTTCTGCAATCTTCCTTTTGAGGTCGCCTACTGTCTCATGATCACCGATGGTTATTTTTATCGTTTGGCGGCAAAGAAAAGACCAAATTGGCACACAAACGCATCCTCCAGATCCACAGTCTGCGGAAAAAATAGACGCAAGTTGCTGGCGGGGTCTGTGGTGTACTCTGCCACTGCAGTACCACGGCATAGTTCAAAGGGAAATATGTATATGGACCCTCCAGAAGGCCGATGACTAGTCACTTACGCTGCAGGGTTTTAACCTTGAGGTTTATATCTACACGTTCATAGACATCTATCGACAGCTTCGAGCGACCAGATTTATTGTAATCCTTGAGCAGTTTTTCGTCTACAAGCTGGAGGGTTCCGATGAACAGCAATATGGATTCTGCCTTTAAATCGGTTATGTTAAGAGCCTGCAAAACATTCTCCTTTATATCTGATATGGTTGCTTCCATTTGAATGTGAGGCAGCTCGAGCTTCTTCCCATTATTCCCCTTAGTCCAGTCGCTGAGGATCAGCGTCACCTCCGTAGTCGGCATCTTATCGACGTAACGGGCGAGAACGGCTACTTAAAGGAGCCTAAAAAGTAATCAAAAATGACAAATATGGAAAGAATTGCCTGTGTTTGCGAAACTGCAAGGTTGAGGACAACGAGTGAGTAGCCATCGGCTGGGGGAAGGGTGGATCATTGCATCGTGCGTGAGCTCACGAAA
Source organism: Eimeria sp. OTU-Y (assembly GCA_904066245.1). Taxonomy (NCBI): domain Eukaryota; phylum Apicomplexa; class Conoidasida; order Eucoccidiorida; family Eimeriidae; genus Eimeria; species Eimeria sp. OTU-Y. The sequence goes on from CAJFCZ010000107.1 coordinate 14,978, forward strand.
GCGGAGTCAAACTCCAAATGTTTTAAAGTATCGAATAGACAATATATAGAAAACATGAGAAGTTCAAAGCATCCGACACTCTTCTGAGGGAGACATGAATGGCTGTTGCGCCCGGCTCGGGTTTGGTCGAGCGTGGTGGGCAAGGACCGCTGTCAATCGGCGTAGACGAGGCAAGGCGATAGAGTCGCTCAAATGCCCCAATTATGGTCTATATAGTTAAGTATGATAATCTTATTATTTCAACATTTGTTTTTGACGAAAATACTACTGCTTCAAACCAGCAGTCTTCCACCTAACCATGCACCCGTGGGCAACGACCGCGAAGCAAGTTAGCTGTGTGCATCGGATAAATGCCAAATAGTAAACACAAATGTACAAATCACACCTTGTAAATAATGTATCTTTAAAATTTAGTGAGCTAGTATTTTAGTCAGTTCAATTAACGAAGCCACGTGTGTAGGACCCGGCTTGGTTGGTGTTGTTGTCGCTGCCGCCGATGCTCACTCAAGCCCTGGCTTGCTGCGGGTAGGCTCGCTGCCTCGTCCATCCGCCAACGTGCCCTCACTAAAACTGTCATTTGAGGGAAAAGGACGAGAATATCCTCAAAGGCGGTGGATGGAGGAAGACTTTCATCAAAGATTACTGCATATTAGGTACGTTCAGCCCAGCCTGCAAATCGCCGACGGTTCTGTCCAGCATCGCGTACTTTGCGATGCGAACAGGCGGCCTGTAGGACGAGTCAGACAGTACCTATCCATGATTCTTTCATCCTCGTATCTTAAATCCTTTATACTTTGATGGTATAATAAAGGAGAGAACTGAGAAAACGCTAGGTGCACAAACAACCACGCCTGTCGTCTCACCTGCCGGAAGGCGCGGCAGCGCGTGGGCGAGATGCCAGCCTACAGTGTTGTGAGGAGCTGTTGAATATCTTGAGGTTTGACTGTTGATAGACCATATGCGAATTCTACGAGCTATGGCATGGTTGTTTTCTTCTGACTACCTGCAATCTGTCTCTTGGCGTCGTCTAGTTGCTGCATCGATCGTTGCTCATGCGCCTTGTGCTAGTACAGGAACTGCCAGCGTATAGCCCTGCATAGGCATCCGCGTTTCATTGAAGTTGTTCTCATTTTGCGTGAAGTGAATGACTTGCGTGTGGTCCCCAGTTCAGATCCAGAATTTCATTTCCACGAACAACTGGCGCGCTGACCACAGAGCAGAGAAGATGTCAGGCGGAAACTCCGGATGCGGCACTGTGCCGTTTTGCGGAACTCCAACCTGCGATGGACTCACTTGCGAAGCTGAGCCGGTGCAAAGGACGCACATCAGGCTTCAGGCTGACCAGCCTGTCATCCCGGTGCCTGTCTACCAAGAAATCCAGAAGCGGGATAAGTACATAGAGGTGCCCCAAGTGGAGGTCAAGGATTGCATTGTTCCCAAGGTCTATAACCAATCAGCTGTTCACGATGTTCCCAAAGTGCACGTTGACTATGGCGAGAAAAACGTTGCCATTGAGAAGGAAAAAATTATTGAGAGGTGAGCGAAACCCTGTGGGATACTGTCATCAGGTTTGTGTAGGGCTTGTCGTCCAAGCCTTCAACAAGCTACCACCCTAAATCCTTTGTATTTCTGTTCAGAGATGTCGAAGTACCGGTGCACGTGGGTTACGCACCTCAGTTTGTCCCCAAATGGGACATACGCGAGGTGCCGAGGCCCGTTCCCAAGTATGAAGGCGAGCAACAAATCATTGAGATTGAAGTGCCTCAAATCGAGTACAAGGACACCTACGTCGAGAAGGAAGTTGTGGTAGATGTCAAGGAGAAAATTGTTCCTAAGGTGACGGAAGTCGTTAAAGAGGTAGAGGTCATGCAGTACGAGTGGAAAGAGAAGTACCAAGATGTTCCCGTATACAAATATGTTCCTAAGTTCGATGTTGAACTTGATTGCCCTCCCCCACTTATTGTCCCATACACTGAAACACGTTATGTCCAAGATGAGCCCCAAACAACAAACCCATACTGCGGCTGGTCAGCTTGCTGTACGCAAGTGCACCAGGAGCCCCACATCAAAACCGTAGAGAAGGCGGTCCGAACCGAACAACAAAGACTTTATCCAGGTACAACACCATAACTGTATGGCATTCTTCCATACCAGTTTTAATATGAATACGCAGGGATTTTCCCTCTTACTGATGACATGAAATATCGACATTCTTTTTATTCGCTTCAGGCTCTGCACAGCTAACTGAGGCCAACGTCGGCTACCCATTGGGACAAGATTTCGCCTCACATTTCCAGAAAAACACTGAAGAACGGTTTGTTAGAGGGGACAGTGTCGGCGACGGCCCCGTTCGTCCAGCGGTTCTGTCCCAGCTCCCCCCGGGCCCGGTTTACCCAAAACCCACTCCTCAGGTAAATGTTTTGCTCAACTTCCTGGAACTACAGATATTCATTCAGTGTTGTAGCAATTCCATTGAGCATACCGGCTAACTCAAACGCTGGCACATGTGTTCGCCTGCCTCACTTCCCAGGTTAGTGCCGCCGGCAAGAAAAGCAGTGGAGCTCGATTGAACGAAAAAAAGCCGAGTTTTTGGAGCTGGCTGACTGGGAAGAAGGAGGAAGAACAGGCGCCTACAGCTGCTGAAAAGTTCGGATACCCAGAAAACATGCCTACGGATTTCGCCGCTGCCTTTCAGAACCAAGGAGCTCCGCAGGAGGTTGGAGAAGCCCCAAATCCGGCAGGTTCGAAACCGAAGCCACTCGTCTTTAGGGGCCCACTAGCTCAGTGTAGCTTGTGCATTAAAAATTCGTCTATGGGAATGGAGCCGTGTTTGCATTGTGGTTCATTGTGCTTCCTCAGAGGTTGAAGGGGTCCCTGAAGAGAAAGACAAACCGTCCGACGAGTTGGAGCCATCTGTTGTTTACCGAGGCTCGGTCAACAAACCGCCAGAGTACGGAGGAGAGCTGGACCCTATATCCTTCAAACTGCACGCCATAGAAGTCCACCAATTTGTTCCTCTCCCGAATATGGAGGCTCCAGAGTTTGTGAAGGCCCTCTCCAACGGAATTATGACAAGTGATGTTTCTGGACTAGAAAAGTTCTTTGGCGGTCAAGTGCCACCTGGGTGGGCTGATCCCGATGTAACCGGCATTCCCGCCACCACCATGAGTGACATCCTGTCAGGAAACGCCCAGAATGTTGGAATAATGAGCCCCCTGGTGTGCCAGCTGTCGTCGCAATTCGCTAAACAAGGGTTTGTTCCGGGAGGTACACAAGATATTACCCAGATTGGATCTTTCAGGCGCAACACGTCTCAGCCCCAGCCATAAGGAAGATGAACGCGGCAACTGATAGCCACATTCTTACGTCTTCCGCATCGACAGTGCCAACATCCACGTTGATGACATTCTGCTATTGGATCGTAGTCACGCCTAACGTGACAATGTTGATCCACCTTCCGCAAGTTCCCATTTAGTACAATTGTGCAGCCAACTCTGCAGCGTGCAGAGCCCAAGGATATCCAAACGAAAGCAGCCTGTTTGCTAGTAAGAGTCCTTCTGAGCGTGGGACTCTACTGCTGCGATGTTTTTCATCGTCGTTTTAAGCCCCGAATGTGTGGGTACAACTGTAAAAGGCTCCTAAGTTTCTTGGTCTATTAACGCGAACAGCTAACTGCATCACTGCATAATGTGCGGAGCTAACACTGACTAATTAGAACTAGGCACCGCAATTCTTCAGTTAACGTAGACGTTAACGGAAACCTAGACTAGCGCAAAACTCCCAGCTAACACGCTAACCGTGTATTTCACAACGGTACGCTAGATACGACAGCTAAACTTTGCACTATGGCACACACTAGGATACACACATTCAGTTTTTTGAGAGTAGTTGTTTAAACACATTTAACGCGCCATTATGTGCTCTGGGAAGAAGTAAATTCACGGCCATGCAGTCACCCCAGAGACCATGATTCCGACGGAAGTGGGGCGTGCCCAGCGTTTGCCACAAAATCTCCAGTTATGTTTGCTCCAGCGCAAGCGTAACTCCGAATAAGGGGATCCAAGCCCGTCACATCTTTCGTTGCAAGTCCAATCCTCTTCTGCAAACGGCACATAGTCAGGTACCCAAGATTGTACGGAATACTGTGCGGGTAAGCCAGCGTCGCATTTCCACCATCTGCCCACTGCCTTCACTGCAGCTTACCAGCCGTGATGGGAACAGGCCTCGGCCAAAACAACTCAAGATAAAATCAAATCCATCTGTTGAACCTCGAAGGAACTTAAAGAAATCATCCGTATTGCATGCTTCTGCCTCCCTTTGAGAAAGTAGCAACTGCGGAATATCGCACTACAGCAAGTGGTGTAGCTGAGGGAGCAGAACTGTTCACCTCTACGCCACCGAAACTTGCGCAGGTGACGTGGTCAGTGGACGTACTCGTTTCGCATTAAACTGCGGAGTGCAGATCGCACAGCAGTATGATGCCTGTGACAATCCCTCCGCCTGGAGAATTCCGGTTTTGTTGTCGTTGTTGTTGCTCAGGCAGTATATGTGAAACGAGTGGCCGCAGCGGAAGTGGATGGAAGGCAGTTCAATGGGGAGGAAGCAGAAGTCACATCGTTCCGACTCAAAAACTTGGGCTAAAACATCGAACCAACAGAAGAACGAAGCCACAATTCTCAAATACAAATTCAAGAGATGAAATTGTGGGTACATGCTAACGTGCCTGTTTGGCACAAACGTGCCATATCTGCAGCTATACGTTCATTCTCCGCGATATCCACACAATTTACTTCCGAGCAAAATGTTGTGTACTCTGTAAATCGTTGGGGCAACACGTATACTAGTATAAACAACGAAGTTTCCCACTTTGATATGTTCGCACCTTTGCTCTTGTAGCGTTCAATTTCCTTTGTCATATGAGAAACTTCAGCCCTGTCGCTTTGCAACAGCGCCTGAGACTGTTCCAGCTGCTCGCTGAGATCATCACTCGCCCGCATGAAGTAATCCTGCTCAGACCGCAATCGTGTGTCACCGGCCCTGAAAGTAAATGTTCAATCTTGGGAGGTCCTTAAAAAATTCTGGGACGCTAATGACGTGGGGCAACGGGGCTACTGTTATACCTTCACAGCATCCAGGGTAACGGCCTGGCTCTTTTCCAATACCTCCAAAACCGTTAGCGGAGGCAGTAAACGATGACGCTGCAAAACAAATAAAAGCGATGGGGAAAAGAGACAGCCAGTGTTATAGATGCAGCGTATGCCTACCTTAACCCGCATATGCTCTGTCAAGCAAGAGTGACAACAACGAATTACCTCAATATGCATCAGCACTTCTCCTATTTGGCGCTCCGTCCCTCTCTGACTGAAATGGTACACATTAACAACATCATGGATATTCCGTTAAGGGCGCGTAGAGAACGCAAGTTCTCCTGAGACTTGCTAGGACTAACGTGGCGCCTAGGTAGAAGGATGGCTGACGGCGTATGCTCACGAAGCAAGAATGCTCAACGTTTGCGTCCACAGTGTGGGTGCTTTGGATCCATTCTTCATACAGAACCTAAGAAGGCTTGATATGTCGTTGTTGGCTTCGAAATAGGCTACGGGCAGCTGTAGCTCGTGCCGCTTCTCGCACTCGAGAATCATTCCCTCCTCAAAGCCGAAGGTAGTGCACAAAAGAGCTGACCGAAATTGCTCTTCGTGGGTCTGCATCAGCCCCGCGACAACAGAAAAGCAGTGTTAAATAATCAGAATACGCGATTCAGCAAGTCAACGCTAAACCAGAGCAGAATCAAATAGTGCAAACATACCATTGATCGGCTCTTGAGAGTCTTAAGTAGTATTTCGGCGTACACAGGAGAAAGTTCAGGAGCTTTGCCACCAGTATCCGAGCCCTGGGGGGGTTTATCATTCGACAGGCCACCGGACGCGCCACCGTCGTCCAGCAAATGGCGATGAGTTGTGTGCCACTTGCCTGAAAGACCAATAAATTCCAACGATACCTCAACTACGAGCCATGACAAAAACGGCTTGGGGGACGGCTGTCACGCATGGTGGCAGCTAAATGTGTCCCAATCAGCAGCTACTATGTCTCGCTGTTACAATGCAGCAGAGAGAAGCTGCTATTGTAATAAAGCGATCAGGCAAAATATCCCTACTGCCACACTCCTAGCACATCCTGCCCATCCTTGTGCAGAGCCCCCATGCACGGCAGCGTACGCAAAAGCAACTCGAGGAGCGAGGAAAATGGGATGCAACCAAATATTGAAGGGTTGGCAGAAATAGCCAACCTCGCCTCTTCCACTGCCTCCTGCAGTTTTGAGTCATTGCAGAGATCCTCATGCTGCGGAACTAAGCGTCTTGCCACCGGCACGCCGTGCACCAGCAAGCAGAGGAAAAGCAGTAGCAGGTCAGAATCGTCAACAAAGAGTGGAATAAAGATCTCGACGCTGCATACAACAAACATGCTCGGAAAAGGTATTGACACCTGCTGCAAGATAGCACCAGAAAGACAGCCAAGTGCCAAGTGCGCACTGCAGCTAACTACAGATGATTGCGCCTGCAATAATGCTACTTGTCCAACCTGGTGTGGTAATCCTTTATAAATTGAGTTAGAAGAAGAAGAACATCAATTGCGCTGTGGCGAAGAAGGGTACTGCCGTGTTTTAACAAGAGCGAGCACGCAGTCGGCGCATCGACTTGCTTCAAAACTTCCACTGCCTTTGTAAAATTCCTGAAAATAGTTCCAGGAGAACAGTTCCATAAAGGCTTGTCGAGAACTGCTTAAGGAGGCACAGAACTTTCTTAGAAGCTAAGTCCTAGGAATGCGTTTGCCTTGTGGGCAGCAAACCATAAGCCACGTGCATCCGTAATTTGCCTTACTGGGTTTCCAAAAGCAGCGAGAGATGTTCATCATGATATCCATGGCGGCTAGCTATTGTGCACGCAAGTTCCGTGTCTCCTGAGCAAAAAAAGCTTCCAATGCAACTCGCTGAAATCTGTCAAAAGCTGGCGCTGCTGCAAACGGGAGTGTTCAGACTGGTAGAGGCCACAAAATGCATTAGTCGATGCAGCGAGAATGAAACTTCGAATGCAGGCCAGTTTTGCTGTGGGCCAAAAAGGGACCTTCCAGAATTTTCAGGTTGCAAACATTTCTGGAAATTCAATACGCAGTCCATGGAACTAAGCTTGCAGAAATTCCTTGGTACAGACCATTCAGACGACACTCGTTAAGCGCAACCGTAAGAGAGCAGGTCTTGCTGATGCGGGGGTCTTCCAAAAAGCTGGCAAGAAGGGAGTCGTCCTTCAGCCTGGCAGTGCACTTGAAAAATAGTAAAGTGTGCTGTTGCATAGCGCAACCTGCCAGGTGGAGGTGAAGCAAGTACAGGGCAAGGTGCCTCAATTCTTGAGCGTCAAGGAATTTTTGGATAACAGCAGACGGTTCTAAAAATCCTGCAAAGCCAATCTCGTACACAGCGAAGGCTGTTCAAATGCATCCGTAAGCATGCCAGTCTCCCCTGCAAAGAGCGTACGAGAGGCGTAAAACAGGCTGACGTCGCCTCACCGATCGTCTTGATGTACATCTCCACTGCTCGCTCAGGCATGTTCTTGGAATACAGCCAATCTCCATGAAGCCGATATACTTCCTGAAACAACCACAGTACATTAATAGTGACATTTTACCAAGAATCATCAACGTAGCCAGCTGCTCCTGTAGGGATTCTTTGCCCTGGGGGACGCAGCCGCATCCCACTCCCGATAGGCGCATTGCCAACTTGTAAACCGCTTGATGGTCTTACCTGCAAAACCTGCTGTGGCTGATTATCTTGAAGGGCAACTTCAGCGGCCCAGTTAAAAAGCCGTTTCCTGAAGAAGCAGGCCAGCGATTTCTCATGTTCAAACTGACAAACGCAACAACGAGTGTTGTCCACGTTCAATACCGCTTGGATGCCACTGGTTCTAGTGCACAGCAAATCAAAGCAGTGAAATTATGTCTGAACCCATATATATTGTGAGTGCTCACCGCAACAAGATGCTAAGGCGCTCATTAAGGCTTTTTTCTCTCACATCAAACAATACGTTACTATCCGTTGAACCCCCTTGAGCAATTACAAAGAGGGTATCCTGCAAAGGGGATACTCACTCAGCATACCCAGATGCCCATGCGCAAGTAATTCTTGCGACGGCCGGTCTACCGGACGGATGGTCACAGCAGTTAAGATAGGAACTGTTGCACATTTCCGCCCCAGATTAAGGCAGTGCCGAAGTATTGCTACAACGACCTGCTGCTGGCAGCTTACCATTGCCGAGACGACATGGAGGACGCCCCGCATCGGAGATGAGTATGCTATAAGCCGAAGATCCGGATAGCAGAGGTGGATAGTCAGCGTCTGGTGCTGCGGCGGAGTGCATGCGAAGAACGTGTTATCGCGAGTTATCAGCAACTTCGTTACTATGTCACACGCTAAACAACTGTTACGGTTTATGGAAATGAGGCGGTGCTGCGGATGGGCACTTGCTTTGGCAAAGCATCCATAGTGGCACTTACTGCACTTTTGGATGGAAAGGATGTAGATGCTTGGAGCAAGCTGTCAGCTGCGTCTGCACTAGCCAATTCACTTTCGGCAGGTGCTTCTTCCGTTGTGACGGAGACAATATACGATTTGTGAGTGGTCAAGATGTGGCAGTGGCCTTCCGCTGGCAAGGCCCACAGGTTACCTACACACAACACTACATTATTGCAAAGACTCATGTAACCCCATGCAGCTAGTCGGTTTTGTCGTTTCTAATAACCTTCGGCAGAAATGTGCACAACTGAATGCAAGACTCCAGGCAAGGATTCGTGTGTAGTGCTTGCCCTGATCAGGATCAACGCAAAATATCCCCTCATCATGGTGTACAACAAACGTGCCAATTGACGGCAACGAGCTCACAACAACAGCGGACCCAGCGGGCACGCTGTCTGTGTGGGAAACCTGCACAGAAGGCAGGAAAACATGCCAGCTAATTTTTGGCCGAATGCATAGATAAAGCAAAACAGTACAGAGCAACAAAGCACTACCCGCGCACAAAAATGACAGCCTAACATCCTTCCAGGCAGTTTCGAGCTCGAGATAAGCTCATCTAGGACTCCCCCCAAAATGTACAAAAACATACCTTGGGTTCTCCCTTGAGCGGCACAACATAACAGGTTATTGAACTGGTGTAGCACACAAGCATGTAGTGGATTTTGGGGTCCGATGGTGAGGTCAAGAAGCGCACACTAACAATGCGTTCGTCACATTCCCTGAAAGAGAAGCATTCCAAAGGCCGGTGTACAAATAAAAAGGCTGGAGGCTGTGAATCTCACGATTAAGGCACATATGCTAATAATAATAATAATAAATAAATAAAAGAACAACTGGCGCCACCACTTGTCGATTAACTCACGAATCCAAAGGGCCTCACAACTTCACTAGCCCGCATATCTATAGTGCCTACCTCATCAATCGCAGTCGGCAGGTCTTCTCCTTCAACAAATTGCCGCGGAAAAGGCAAATGCCCGCAGTCTCAGTGCCAACCTGAAAGCCACAGTTCACAGAACGTTCTACTTGCCACTGTTTAGAACTAATTAATCAACGGGACATCCACTAGGTCTAAGCCTCCCACGAATGTAATTAAATACCAGAAATTGCCACGAACATGGCCACAAAATCAACAGCCAGTCCTGTGTAGATTAGTCAGGGATGGCGTCCTCGCATCTAAAGTAAGCTGAGATAGAGTCTGGAAGTTGTGTGTTTCCTAGCTTACGGCCAACATAGTAAAGTTCTGATTGATGTCAGAGCAGACGAATGCTTGCTCTGGAATTTTCGAGAAAAGGCCTGCTTCCCGGAGAAGCACAGGATTCCCACTGGAGTCTACTTGAGTGGTGCTGTAACATTTGTACTTCAGGACTCCTTGACGCATGCGTAGGTCGTCGGTTTGTCCAGAGCCATCTGCTGCAGCCCGGGTGTTGCCTGATTTATCGGTGGGAGCATCTCGCCTGTGCATGCACCACCACAGACAATGGTGGAGGCTGGGGAAGGCAGCTGCGGCTGCAATAGAAAAAAGACGGCAAAAAGAAGGAGTTCAGTGCATCATTTGGGGTTAAAATGTTTCGCTTACCCAATGCATACAATGCAGCTCGCCGAGACGGCGGCGTGCATTGCCACGAAACAAATGTCGAAGCTCTTCAGCGACTTCAGCTGAAAGTCTTGATCTAACGTGTGCAAGACGCCGGCATTGTCTCCCAGCCAGAGGCCCGAGTCAGTTCCCACCGTACACACAATGACGGAGCACGGAAGCGGAGACATACGGGGGGGCCCTGACACACAAGAATTCAACTGTCAACTCGTCGTGGGGTGCATCCGCTGTGTAGTATTTCTTCCCCTAACGGGCTCCTTGCTTTCTGCCTTCACCATTACTGACGGCAGCAATGCACTCACAACCCAACCAACATGTTTCATTTATTAATTTTCTGAAAATGTGTGCAGTGGGAAGAGTACCTGTTGCAGCTGCATGCTGCTGTGCTTGGCTTGATGGCAAGTCCGCTCTTGGACTTGCGCCAGCACCTCCTCGAAAACAGCCATTGCTGATTAGTGGAGGATGGCGCGTTCTTTCGACGATGCTGCGGTCAAAAAAGTTCAGGCGCCTCAACTGCTGCATTCTCACGCTGACAGCAGCAGCCGCTGCAGTGATAGGCACTGCAGCAGGCCCGGAACTCCTCAGAAAGCGTTAAAGGACACCGACGGAGGCGCTAGTGAAGGCGGAGACGAACTCTGCTGTCGAAAGATGAACGGGGGGCCCTGCATCAAACCACCCCGGCAAACGAAAGTGGCAGGCTAAGGCAACTTCTTAGGCTTGTTTTGAGTTAGATTATACGCATAATTATATATAGTTTGCGCCCATTCCAGATCCGTCCATCTAGGCGAATGTAATAGGCATGTAGGCACTTCGTTCACAACGGGCGCCGCTGCCTGTGGCAATGCTGAAGGAGTCGAGTGTCTAACAGCCTGCAGCTCATACCGACACAATGACTGCATGAAAATAGCTCATCTGAAGCTATTTATACTGATAATGAACGAACCCACGTCGCTAGCGGAACTCCTAAGAACTTGCAAGCAGAGATCTGCGTCCGCGGTTGTCCATGTTCGCTGGCACCGGGGGCCCCAAGGAACAGGTGTGTGCAGTCTTCTGGGTTTTCCTATTTCAACTCTTCTTATGAAAATGTGATAAGGAGAACGAGGTGTTGCTCTAGCGGTTAAGTGTCATGGCTGGTTGTCCAATGGCTGCATGCGTCGATCCAGCGGCTGAATGGTGGGTATAGCGCGAGCACAGCTGTCTTCCTACTATTTAGCGTGGCTCATTGTGTGAGAGAACCTATTTATTCTCCACCTAAAAATATACTTTCTGGTACTGACAGCTCACATTGTATACCCCAAACCCATCTGCTCAGCCGCAGTGCTCTTGTTAGCCGCTGAAGAGCAAATGCTCTGTGTGGCGGATGTGTCTGCATGATGTCCAGGACTCTCGAAATATACAATATGCATAAAAACTATCAAATCCGATTGAACAACTGGTTTAGACTTCTTCTAGCGCCTTTTACCCGTAATAGAGATGCGCATAGACGCAGCTGTGTTGGAGGAGGAAGAGAGGCCGTAGTGCTTGAGCGGTGGTGAACACACAAGAAAAAAACCAATTTTGCACTTTATGCTATAAGCAGTAAACCAATAGCTAGGCTGTTTCAGCGGCAACATAACTCAGTTTTAATTTAAGGGCTGCCCCACTGTCGTCGCTAAGTACGAGTGTAGCATGCTCTCAACGAAGTCAGGCCATGCGCTCAAACTCACACAGGGGAGGCTATCTACATAGGGTCGAGTAAATGGTTAACCACGGTCTACCACGCTAGTTCATGCAGCAGTGGGGCTTGGTTGTGATAGAATGCTATGCAAGTTTGCAGGACTACTAGCGGCAAGGTACGTTGCAACCCATGTCAGGCCTTCTCATATAGCACCAGCCAGGCCTGGGGTGGGATTGGAGGTTAGCATATTTTAAGGAATTTCGCTCAAGCTCACACCTTGACGATTTTCAGTTCATGGCTGCTGACGACGGTCCTTGGTCATTAGTGAACAGACGCCCAATGGGGGACACGGAGCTTCTGTATAGCTGGTTCGTATCAAGTGAGCTGCAATAGCTACAGTGGCAACCATAGCAGCATCAACAACAGCAGCAGCAACAGCAACAGCAACAGCAACGAGGGCAACTGCTGCCATAGCAATAGAGCAGCAGAGGCAGCAACAGCTCCACAAGCAAGAGCAGGTACAACGGAAGTTTATGTAGGAACAAATGCAAAAAATATCGCTTTCGATACTGTTGCTGGCACATGAATCACAGCGTCAGACTCTGCGGGGAGCAGGCTGGTGGCTGGTGGCGATTACAGAAGCAGGCTCTCCCAATTGCAAGTACTGAAACTTACGTTCCCTCACAGCACTGAGACCACCTTTTCGTGTCTCCTAAATTATGCCCCTCTATCCATATATCTCTACTCTTTCACCATTGCTGCCCCCTCCTTGCCTCTTTTGTGTCAACAGGGGTGTTGTCGCCTAAGGCCGCAGCAGCACCAGTTAAAAAATAAGTAAAGCAGTAAAGAAGGCAGAAGAAACGACCTTACGAGAACGAAGAGCAACGGCAAGATATGAAAACAGCTGCATGTGTCCGCAAGAGGACTGCAAGCAGCAGGCATTGAGGCCCCTATTCGTTGCAGTGGCAGATGCAACATGTGCGCCAGTTGCCCCCCCTCTCAGTCCGCCCTATCC